>PVJD01014762.1:0-27720 GCA_004026545.1 Mormoops blainvillei
AGTGGGCAAGGGAGGAAGCAGCCCCAGTCAGTGGAGGCAAAAGTGTTCCCCGCCCAAAACTGGCTGCCAGGGGGATGGTGGAGCACGCCAGGCAGCTGCTGAGTGCTAAGGTCGCTTCCAGCACACCTGCATCCCTTTCAAGTTCTCCAAACACTCTCTCCCTCCAAAAGTATAAATGGTGCTATTTCTAGCTAAGTGATTTTGGACAAGTCACATTGCTGAGCATCAGTATTCTCATCTATGTAATGGGCAAAGAGAGCATTTCGAGGTCAGAATAGAGGTTACCTATGGGCATTGACTGGGATGAAGCATGACAGAGGCTTCTGGGGCACTGGAAATGCTCTATATCTTGATCCGGTGGTGGGTACTCAGCTGTGCATACAAGCAAAGATTCATGGAGCTGTATGTGAACTTAAGGTTAGGGCTGTTATACTGAGAGTCACTTACGGCTTAATACAAAAGTAAAGAGTCAGAAAGGATGCCCTTGGTTCTCAAATCTAGCCTGAAGGGCAATGTGAACATTCACGGAGAGCATGAAAGCACCGTGTTTCCCACAGAAAGCCTGGCAATATCACATCTCTCATTGCTTGTTTATACCCTGATGGGTTTGTAAGACACACTCTCAAAGAAAGTAGTTTTCCCTAAGTCTTTCTGGGGAACAAAACTGGGAGTCTGTTTATCTACATAAATCAACCAGGGAGACTTCCCTGACTTAATCAAACTTGAGGCATAGACCCAAATGACAAATGAGGCCTGGTTTTAAGAAGGAGAGGTCTCATCATGCCCATGTTGGAGTCAGCTGAGGCACGGGCGGAGAAAGTGACTTACCCAAGGTGGCCACCATGGAGGAGGCCAGGAAGGTCTAGCACCCAGGATCTCCTGACTCCCACCTGTCCTGTGCTCTTCCCAGTGCAGGAATGGCCCAGATGGCCTGAACGCCAGGCCTGGCTCCCCCTCGCCCCCCTGTGGCCAGTCTGGGAACACTCGTGTTGTAAGGTTGCCAGAACTGTTTGTGCACAGATGGACGAGGCAGCAGCTGCCCCTCCTCTCTGAAACCTTCTGCACTCCTGACAACTCAACCATGACTCATCCCAAAGAATGAATGAGCAGAGAACAAACTCCACCTCCTTGAAGTGGGGGCAGGAATCCCAGAGCAGCTTCCTAGCCTCGCTGAGTATTCTTTGCAAACTTGCTTGTCCTGCCCCTGGGCTTACAGAGGAGCAGAGATGAGTGTTATCTCCCAAGTGCCCTGGATGACCTCTTGACCCAGGCAACTCCTTGCTGACTCCCACTCCCACCCCAGAGCCCTCATATTTCACGTGTCCTGGTTAGAGTTCCATTCATTGCCCATATGGTTCTCCTATGGTTCATCTGCTCTCAATGCCTCTTTCTCTTCCCTATAGACCCTTTCTCCGTGCTCCCTGACATGTGCTCTCTGACCCAATCTCATCATCTACTAGGCCAAGAAGCCCTTCCTGGTTGAGATGAGAGCCTACCAGTGACATCTATCAACCCTGCTGTTCTACCCAGTCTGTTTCTTCATCGCAATAAATCCTAATTGGTAGCCAGTCTAAAGACTTAAAAGCAATTTCAATGTGAATACCTATTTGTTCACTCCTCCTTTCAGTCACTCGATAAATATTTATTGAATTCCAACAGTACGCTAGGTATTACGGTGGATATTGAGAATACAGAGACACGCACATGGTCACGGAACCTAGTTTGTTCCTTTCCACTCTTACTTTCTTCCTTGAAGAGCTCTAGTTCCCCCTCTTTTTTTTCTGTACAACCTTGAGCAGAAAATACACACACACACAAAATCATTAGCCAAATACTATGCTCGGTGATTTACATCTGTTATTTAACTCTGCTGACAACCCTATGAGGTAGATATTATTATTTCTGTTTTTCTAGGTGAGGAAATGGAGGTTCAGAGAACATGAATGAATGTGCCCAAGGTCGTGCCCCTAGCATCTAGCAGGGCCACAATTTTAATCCAGGACACTCAGCCTCCTCTAACCTCTGTTTCCTCATCTGTGAAATAGTTTCTGTGCCAGAAACCCCATGCTAGACACACCCAAGCAGATTTTAGGATCTTATCTGCTTTTTCCTGCCCCTAGGTTCTGGGTACAGACATGGGCCAGGGCCTCAGCTGTGCCAGGATTGTCACAAAGACCCAAGGCTATAGATGGAAGCTATAGATGGAGTCTGCCCAGGGGGTCCTGAGGCCGCCTGTTCTCCCACAGACATGTCTACACTGCAGTGGTGTAGTAATCTCATCCCTGCATGGTACAGCTCAGTGGGAGGAAGTGGAGAGCAGTATCTTGTTGTTTATTTTAAAAGTCAAGTATATGTCTCAAAATAATGTTAATGGATTCATCAAAAGACAGATACAAGGGGGTTCAGAGCAGCTTCATTCATAATACCAACAACTGGAAAAAGCACAAATATCCATGAGCAAGAAGTTGAATAAATAAATTGTGATTATATATAAATCATACTCATTTACATACAGTGTAATAGCACCAGCAGTATGGAGTGAAATTCTACTCTGGAATAAAAAAGAATTCTTATAACCACAAGCAACACCATGGATGAATCTCACAGATATAATGTTGAGTGAAAGACACCAGGCACGAAAACATCACACACTGTGTGATTCCATTTATATGAAGTTTGAGAAGAGGCAGAGTTCATTTATGGTGATAGAGATCCTAACAGTGGCTACCTGTGGAGGGTGTTGATCACAAGGAGGCATACGCTTTTTGAGGTGCTGGAAACGTGGAAGTGTTCTCTCTCTCGATCTAGGTGGTGGTTACATGCATGTATCCATATGTAAAAACTAATTGAGCTGTACCCTTAAGATTGGAGCACATTGCTTTTATGTATATTATATATCAATTTTAAAAAGTAATGTTAATGTCTCCCAGGGTGTTACGCATGACCGGCCACTTCCCCGAAGTCTCTAAGCACAGCCTCCAGGATGACCATATGAAGCAGAATGGATAAACAAAGGCTTTGGCTAAGGGAGGGGCAAGGGTGTCTGAGCAGGTGGGGACAATCGGAGGCTGTCTCCAGGGAGAGGGCAGGACGGGCACCCACTATTCCCAGACTCCTTCCCATTGCTCTAGGAGCAGGTGGGTGCCCCTTCCCTTAACCACCCCACAAGTCACTCTGAATGGGCATTGCCCTTAGTTTGTGGGGTTGTACCCTGGGGTTCTCTCCCGACGTGCTAAGCAGGCTGAACCGACAATCTGCAAATCCAAGTAAAGATCTGCCATATTCTTTTAAGCAGAGAAAGTCTGCACAACCCTTGCAGGTGCTTTACCTCCTTTAAATCTCTGGGGTTTATTGGATTTTTCTGCTGAAGAAAGAAGCCTGAGAACTGAGGAGGCTGTCCAAGGTCTCCTGCTGAGTTAGTGGGTTGGAGCCCAGCCTCTTCCCCCCCAGCTGAGTGCTCCCTCTGGAGAGTTGTGGTGGGGGGAGGCTTGTTCCTGGAGGGGTCTTTCAGAGAGGGGCAGGGTTTCTCCACTGTGGCACCTCAGCGTGGGGACCTGCCCGGGGGAAGGGGGATGTGTGGTGACTGAGCTGGTTATGGGCCTGCGGGGGATACTTTGAAAGTTCGGGTTTCCCTCCGCCCCACTCCAGGGGAAAAGAGGGCTGGCTGGAAGCTGTCCTGCTTTTTTGTGTCAGTGACACGCCCTGCCTCCCAACCCACCCCTCTAGGCCTCTGCCTCTAACCTTAGCCAGTGCTGAACCCTTTCTGTACAATTCATGATAGGGTTTTTGCTTTAAGAGGATTTCCTGTGTTTACTGGCTGGTTGTGGGAGCTGAGAGTGGAAGCTCAGGCTGACCGAGCTGGGGTGAGAGGCCGCCCTGCAGAGCGAAGGGAAGCAGGGAGGGCTGGGCTGCCCACACCACTGTAGGCCCTCCAGGACCACACTCACTGACCCAGTTCAAGGGAAAGAACGCCTACAGTTCATCTGCCTCGGGAGAGATGTATTGGCACAGCTGCCCTCCAGCCAGCCCAGGGGCACGCAGGACAGACGACAGGAATAGCTCAGCCCTGTCTTTCTGGGAAGTTCTGTCTGCTGTCTAACTTCCATCCCTCCTCGTAGGGGTACCCTTTTCTTCTGTCTTCACTGGAAGCAGAGAGGCCGAAGGTCAGTAGAGGGAAAGGCAGAGATACACAAAGCCTTACCTCCTTGCTTTGCTCCGAGCTCCTGAGAAATCTCTCCCAGGCCCTTTCACCTACTTGCTTCCTGCACCCACCTCTCTGGGTCTGAGATGGCAGCTGGCACAACCTGGACACCCTCACCAAGAGACCGATGGCAGGCTCAGGGCCTGGACATTCCAGGCAGTGGCAAGTGGCAGTGGCAAGGTGCTCCCCCCAAACTCATACATTCCACATTCCCGGGATTCTGAGCCATCCATTAATTATCAAATATTTCCCATTTAGTTTTAATTAGGATTTTTTAAACTGACTAGGTCCCCAAATCCCAAAGCCACCAACTCCCTCAATTGCTACCCCCAACCAACCAGTTCTTTTCAGAGACAAACAACATCATTAGTTTTTTAGTTTCCTTCTAAAAAAGTTTGTACATACCCATAAATACATACCTAATGTTTTCCTCTGTTTTGCACATACACTGAGCTTTTTCAGTGTCTTGGAGGTGGTTCTACCTGAATAAAATCAAGCTTTGCTCATTTCTATGCAGCTGCATTGTCTTCCCTTGAATGGATTATAACATAAACACAAAGCACCTACTATGTGCCGGGGACCTCACTAGGCAGTAGCGTTATAATAGTAAATGAGTCAAAGTGCCTGCCTTCATGGAGTTTACAGTCAGGGTAGACAAAGTAAGCACACAGGCAAATGCCTTTGCTGTATAAGAAGTTTTGTAACGGGAGAATTCTGCTTTAGACTAGAAAGCCAAGGAAGTGCCAGGAAAGGCTTCGGAAGGAAGTGACACCTACGGTGAGGACCAGTGGGCATTGGCCAGATGAGGGTGCTAGTGGGGAGAGAAGAGCCGTTTAAGCTCAAAGAACAATGGGTTTGAGGGGCAGACATAGGGCATTCTGGATACCTGGTGACTCGGTATGGGGAGGGCGGGGAATGAGGATGGTGAGGTCAGAGGGCCCCCAGATTGGGTTTTCCTTGTCGGGGGGGGATCAAAGGACTGAGGATTTTGACTTGATCCCTACAGTGGGGAGCACTGAAGGGATTCAAGCATGGCTGACATGATCAGGCTTGTGTTTCGGATCTGGCGGCTGCCGTGTGGAGGGAAGATGGATGGGATGTGGGGCCCCGTGAGCAGCAGGGAGGCCGGCTGAGTACTCCATCTACCAGGCCTGAGGCCTCCACGCTCACTGGCTTAGCAACCTGTTTCCCCCGCCCCCCAACCACCCACAAGTGGGCTTGGGGTAATCAGCTTTTTCTGCCACATTCCCTCATCTCTAAAACACAGAGGTGGTGGGGAGGGCAGTGGATTAGATAAGCCCCCAGCCCCTCCTATGACTTCAGGACTTCTGGGTCCTTCCCTCCCCTGCCAACCCTTTCCCCTGACACCTTTTCCTACCTGGATTCTTTTATGCAGACTGTGTGCACTCCTTGCACCAGACTCAGTGCTTAGGGACTAGTGATCACTCAGCTCCTCCTCCTCCCCTCTCCTCCAAACTTGCAGGCAGGCTCCGCTTCTCCAGGGACCAACTCATTCTCTCCTGGTCGGTTAGTCAACCATTTCTTGGGGTCCCAGTTCTATTTGGATTTCTCTGGTCCCCTGACTGATGTCTGGGTCCAAGGATACCCAACTAATGTGTACCACCCCATTCAACAGGAATCGGCACTTCTCCCATCAGAAGGCAGTTGGGTTCCAAGTCTGTGGGCTCTCTCTCCCTCTCTTCTCCAGACTCTCCAATCTCTACTGCACCCAGTTGGCCCTTTCTCAGAGAGCCCCCCCGAAAACTTAACATTGCATACTGGTTATTCACTTCCCTTCAGATCACTTTCTGTCCTGCCCCACTCTGCTTTGTGACCCTGAAGGCTGACCTCTGTGGTCTGTTTGTTCACTGGCTTCTAGCTGGGCTCTGGCCATGGATAGGGACCACTAGCAATAAGTCTGGGTGGGGCGAGAGGAAGGCCAGGGTACTTAGACTACCCCTCCCTCTCTGCCAGGCAGTTTAGAGGGTGGCTGCATTTCTACGCCAAGGTTCCTGTTGAGGGGCTGCCAGCTCCCACAGCCACAGCTCTTGGCAGCCCTCTCCCTGCCCCCCTTCATGTCTGGGATGGTAAATAGCTCTGGGTGCTTCATCATCTCTTATTAGTCCCCTTAAAGCTGCCCACAGCCCTATAAATAGTCCCTTCATTTTTATGACTTCAATTAACCCTTTGAGGGTGCCCTGTTTTTCCTGCCAGGACTGATGGATACATTCCTCAAATCCCCCCAACCCACTACTCTCCCTCCACCCTCCAGCCGGGGTGAGGATCTTTGTACATCTCCTCTGGGGCATTGGTGATTCTTCCCTTTGATCCTGGACAAGTTGCTTGTGCTCTTTTTTCCAGTGGGCCAATGGGAATTCCTGAGTTCGTTCCTAGGTGGTTGTAAGGATTTAATGTGTCCTCGTGGGTCATGGGCCTAGCATAGTGCCTGGTATATTGTGGAATCTTAGTAAACATTAGGATCCTTTCCCTTCAGGCACTGGGTTTTGCTCTGCACCTGCCTCCACCTGACCTGGGGGCAGGTTTCCCTCCGAGACGGGGACATGGCTCAGGAGAGAGTGGGAGTTAGGGACTAGGGGAGCACTTCTGATGAAAAGCCCTGTCCTCAAGCCATATGTGTAACTCCATTAACCTGGAGAGCGCCTCTCAAAGCTTCTCTCCTCTCGAATAAAGAGCGGAGTGGGATGTGGTGAGGGGGGACCCACTCATTACAGGCGAACCAGAAGAAGCCGCTCCCCCTCGCTGGTCCATGCTGTCTGCCATTAGCACAGCCTGGCCAGGTGCTCCTCTCACTCCATCAGCCTTTGGGAATAAAAGAAAAATGATTTTTTAAGTCAAGAATAATTATTTCAACCAGCGTTCCACCTCAGCTTGCTGCTGTCAGCCACGTGTGCTGGCTGACAAATTAATTTCTATTATTTATATTGGGCTAGAGAGGAGCCACATGTCTGGGGAATGGGGGAGCAGAGGAGAAGAGGTGAGAAATGGAGACGGAGAGACTGGGACAGGGGCAGGGAAGTGGGGAGAGAAGAGCTTATAGAGAGGGGGAATTGGAAATACAGACACAGAAGAAAAGACAGGCAGATGGAAAAAAGCCAGAGGGAAGGCAGGCGGGGGTGGGCTCCAGGCTTGGGAGGGCTAGCCTGGGCCCTGGGGCGTAGGCACTGGCTCTGTTTCCTACCCTTGTTGCGGTGGCTGGGCCTGGGCGCACAGGATGGCAGAAGTCCACCCCTCCCAGAAATCTGCCGGTGTGCCAGCCCCCCACCCTCCCCATTCGGGATGTGCACTGGCATATAATCTAGCACTTAGAGCCAATGCTCTTCATGTACCATCAAAATGCACAGAAATGTCTCTGTCTCCCCCAGCCTCCCAGGCTCCTGCCAGCCCCGTGCCTCCTACCCAGGAGACTAAGTTCTCACTGCTTATCTCATCCGAGTCAGAACCACAGGAGGCTTGGAGGAAACATGCCCCTACCCACCCCTCTTTGCTCCCTGTTCTTCCTTCTTCTCTCTTTCCTTTCTTCCTCCCTCTCACTTCCCCTTCCCCTGCTGGGATGGAGTAGGTAACTGGCCTGGCCCACTCTGGAGGAGGGATTGGGGGACACGTCATACAGATACCCCTCCCACTAGGCAAAGCCTCAGGACCTCTCCCGCCAAAGTGAGGGAGAGTAGGTCAGGGTCTGCCTCCTCCTTTCCTGCACGGATGCAGAGTTCACTTAGCTACTCCAATCTTGGCCCTACATCTTATTAAAAGATATACAGTTGACCCTTGAATGAAACTGGTTTGAACTGTGCAGGTCCACATCTACGTGGATTTTTTTCAATCGACAATTTGAAAAAACTCACAAAAGAAGTGTGTCGTGTGTAGCCCAAAATAGACAACATAAACTTACAGTATCAATAAATATAGTACAATACTGTAAAATTATTTTATCTTCCTATGGTTTCCTGCTTTTAATTTTTATTTTTATGTTTTCATTTTTTAATATTTTATTTGTTTTTAGAGAGAGGGGAAAGGAGGGAGAAAGAGAGGGAGAGAAACATCAATGTGTGGTTGTCTCTCATGTGCCCCCAATTAGGGACCTGGCCTGCAACCCAGGCATGTGCCCTGACTGGGAATCAAACCAGTGACACTTTGCTTCTCGGTCCAGCACTCAGTCCACTAGCCACACCAGCCAGGGCTAATTTTTAATTTTTAATTGATATTAGAGAAAGGAAGGGGGGGTTGGAGAGAGGGAGAGAGAGAGAAAGAGAGAGAGAGAGAGAGAAACATTGATCTGTTGTTCCACTTACTTTATGTATTAATCGATTGACTCTTGTTGCGCCCTGACTGGGGATCGAACCTGCAACCTTGGCATATCTGGATGATGCTCTAACCAACCAAGCTACCCAACTGGGGACCCTTACAATTTTCTTAAATAACACTTTTTTCTCTAGCTTACTTTATTATAAGAATGCAGTATGTAATACATATCACATATAAAATATGTGGTAATTAACTGTTTATGTTATCTGTAAGGCTTCCTGTCAACAGTAGGCTATTAGCAAAGTGTTTGGGGAGTCAAAAGTTACACACAGATTTTTTTACTGCAGGGGGTCAGTACCCCTAATCCCTGCAATGTTTAATGGTCGACTGCATATTACATGTTTGTTTGTTTGTTTGTTTATTGTCTTTCTTTTTTGTGGAGGAAAATCTTAAAGGTGCAGCTTGATAAGTTTTATATATTTATTGTTGGGGAGGAAAAGATGTTTCTTCTACCCTTCTAGGCTCTTCTGGCTGGTCTAGGAATTTAATTAATATGATACAGATTAACAGGAGAAACACCAAATTTAATTTCATATATGCACTGGGACTCCATAAGAACATGAGGACCACAGGTAGTCAGACAGGTGAGGCTTATTTGTCATGCTGAGCTAAAGAGAGGGGGCTTGGGGTCTGGGACTTCAAAGTGGAGGAAGACAATTCATATGGAGATGGGAGCAAATGTTCGGTAAACAAATGTTTTCTATGTTTTACAGAGAAGCCCTCCCGATGTAAATAAAGTTATCTTTGGTAACAGCTTTTTTACAGGTATAGGCACCCTCTGAATTCTTTTAGGCAGTTAAAGAGGAGATGAAGAGAAGAACTTCCTGAATCTTCTGTTTCTTAAAAAAAAATCAGCGTAAAACAAGCCTCATGTCAAAGAGATGTATTTTTGGGTGGCAAACTTTGCTCCCCAACATATATACATACCCTTGTAACCACCAACTACTTGGATCGAGATAGAAAGCATTTCCAGCACCCCAGAAGCCCCTTGGTGCCGCAATCCCAGTCTCTACCTACCCCACCCCTGCCACCTTGGGGTAACTTTTAATCTGTCCTTTAGCACCACAGGTGAGTTTTGCTGGTTAGTGAATTTTATATAAAGAGAATCATGCAGTATATAGACTTTTGTATTGTGCTTCTTTTGCTCAACATTCTGTCTGTGAGATTTGTCCACACTGTTGTTTGTAGCGGTAACTCATTCTTTTTCTTTGCTACAGAGTACTTCATTGTGCGACTATACCACAGTTTATTCAGCCATTCTTTTCTTGATACATACTTCGGTTGTTTTAGTTTTTGGCAACTATAAATAAAGCTCCATGAATATTCTTGTACCTGTTACATTCTGCACATTAAGAGCAGTATAACCTTGGGAAATGCGACATTGTGATTGATAAGAAATATATTTGATCTTTGTCCATGGTTCTTGCTCACAGCTCCCAGAGCCCTTGGAATATCCTGAGTGATTGTTCTCTTGTCCTCAGTTTCTGAAATGGCTTCAGAGACATAAAAGTGAAATGGGTGTCTTCTTATTCATAACAAACCCCTTTCCACCACACCTGAGCTTATGTTAATAATGTGACTTTTAGGTAAGCACTTAAGGATGGGGGCTGGTTGCCAGGAGAACCAACCATGTGATTGGAAGGTTGAAACTTTTAGTCCCACTCCCTGACCCCTGAGGAGCAAGGAGAGCTGGAGTTTGAATCAATCGCCAATAGTCTGTGACTTAATCATGTCTATGTAATGAAGCCTTTATAGCAACCCAGAAGAAGGGGGTTTGGGGAGCCGACAGGTTGGGAAGCCAGATGCTTCCATGTACCAGTGTGCTGGGCACCAAACTCTATGAGGACAGAGGCTCCACATTTGTTTGGGACCCTAGGTATCTGTTCACCTGGCTGCTGATTTGTATCCTTTCGTTTTCTCTGTAATAAACTGGTAATCTCTTGAGTAAATGGGTCTCCTGAGTTCTGTGAGCCATTCAAGCAAATTGACTGAACCCAAGGAGCGGGTCATGGAAACTTCCAATCTGCAGCCATTGGGTCAGAACCACAGGTACCAGCAACCTGGGCTTGCAATAGGCATCTGAAGCAGGGGGGTGACCTTGTGGTATGGAGCCCTTAACCTGTGGGATCTGATGCTACTTCCATGTAAATAGCGTCAGAATTGAATTGAACTGTAGGGCACCCAGTTGGTGTTATGAAGAATTGCTTGGTGGTGTGTGGGGAACTCCCTCCACCAAGCATTGGAATTGTAGGTGCAGAATTTTTTTTAGCAAGGTACTTAACTTCTCTGAGCCCCAATATCCTCATCTCTAAAGTGAGAGAAAGATATTAACCATCCTATTAGGTGATCATGAGGATTAAATGAGATAACACATGCAAATTGTCCAACACAGGGCTTGGCACACACTAGGTGCATAATAAATGTCATTTCCTTTGTCTTATAATCTGTTGGGAGCTGGGAAAGGGGGTGGCAATGCATAATTTCCAGCCTGGGACCCTGAGGCCAGGAAACTATCTCACTAGCAAGCACCACCGCCACAAAATGGCAGTGACAGCACTGACGAACGTTTATTGAGCTCTAACATGGCAGATGCTGTGCTGTTGACTTTTACTGTCATTTCTATCATCATCCATTGCTTCTTCCTGAGACTCAATTATGTGGTCTTTCAGGCTTCCAATAGCATCAGGTATGATTCCCATTTTACAGATGGGAAAACTAAGTCTCATAATAATGGAAAAGATTTGCTCCAAATCATTCATTTATTTGGGCTGAGACTAAAGACCTCTTTCACTTCTGTGCCTTCTAGCACCAGGCAGAGGGTCTGACTCAGGGTGGGTGTTCCTTTCTGTGGAATAAACGAAGTCGCTTCTGCACCCCGTCCTCCTCCTGAGCAGCCTTTCTCAGGGACTTTCGACTGTTGTTCTCTGTATGTGATTTCTCCCTCAGAGAGGCCTCCTCTGCCTTAAATTGCTATGCAACAAACAATGGGGAGCTTTACAGCCAGTTTTGAAAGTAAACTGGGCCACTCACCACATTTGCTCCTGCGCAACATATGGGAGAATCCCTGCATCCTGGGCTGAGAGGAAACTTCCAGGGGTCATCCCATTTGACTTCTGGTCCGGGGATTGTCCTAACCAGGTCAGTGGCTTGTCTGCCCTCCACAGCCCTTAGAGAAGGGGCTGTCTTTCCTAATGCTGGCGGAGGAAGTAGAGGAGACCTGAGGCCGGGGACACGGTGCTGGAGAGGCTGAACACCTGAATCCAGTCAGGCTTTCCCCATGGCTGGGACATGGCTTCCCTTGTCTCAGACAGGTCTGGATGAGGACAAACCCTTTTCCAGCTGCATGTGGACTGGAACAGAGGCAGGGGCAGCTTCACCCCATTGTAGAGGCTTGGGGAAGCGGGTGTTGGTGCAGGGGCAGTGGAGGCTCCGTTCTGCCCATGACCTTGGGCCTTAGAGACCCAGGAAGCTTTCTTCTCCTCCCACAGCCATTTGGGGGCAGGGCCCCTAATTTTGAGGTGGAGGGCCGCTAATGAGCCCGCCAAGGTCAAGGACCTTGAAGGACCTCGGAGGACCTCGGAGACAGCTCTGACGGTGTGAAAGAGCTTCCCTGCGTTGCCCTAAAAGCCCTGGTGACAGCGAAGACTTTATTAGCAGGAGGATTAATCTCGGTCACCCCCTTCCAAGGTGACCTCAGCTGCTCTTGCTGAACCCTGGGGGTTGAGAGATGCCCCCGCCCATGACCCACCCTCCCTGGTCTGAGATGAGAGAGCAGGGCAGGGAGATGGGAGTCTGTGGCACTAGGCCTGGGGTCACGGGGGACAGAGGGATGCAGATGGAGACCTGAGAATCAGGGACAGATGGCCTCTAGGGGGCGATTGCAGAGGCTTTGACAGACCCTAGGAGAATGCAAATGATATGTAAAATATGAAAACTGTTAGTGATTAGTTGTGGCCCAACAACTTAGGTTCTTTGACTAATAAGTTAACAGGTCTGTGCTCTAAGCCTCTAACTGGGCCCAGGGAGTGTCAGGTGGGGTGGTGTTGGTGGGCCCAGATCAGGACCTCTGACCCGTTGGCTTTCCAGTGCTCCTGGCACCCTCCCTGGTGACCCCTTTGGGAAGTGTGGGGTTCAGGCGGCCAGAGGTTCAGAGAAATCCCTGTGCAAGCTGCAAGCTACAAGCTGCAGGCTGTAAGCTGTACCACCCTTTCCTGGGGGTGGACAGGTCAGCCTCTCTGGCTCCAGCTTCCATCTCCTCCCCTCCCCTCCCCCTTCGCAGTGTGTGAATTTCCTTTTCCCTTCTCACCGGACACCTGCCCTTTCCCCTCCAGCCTCCTAGCCTCTCTCTTTCCTCTCTCCGCCTAGTCTCCGGATGTCTCCAGAGTTATTCCCAGTAGCCTTTCCTCAGTGCTCTTGATGGAAACTGTACCATCTTCAATGCCCTTGCGCCTCAGTCACTTAATTTGCACTTGGTTCTCATTTGACGGGTTCAGAGGGCCCAGCCAGCCCTGGTGGTTGGTGGTGGTGGGGTGGGGGTGGGGGTGCACGGGAGGTAGAATCTGCTCCATTGAGAAGATTTGCAGCTGCCAGTCACACCTACCTCTGAGGGCATTCAGGGGGCACTCTGAGAGGGTACCTTGCTCATCCCCCTGCCTCCCCCAAGCCATGCTGGACAAGCAGAGTCCTTTCCATGCTGGCAGGACACAGAAGGATGGCACGGCTTTATGAACACCCAGACCTGCCACCAGCTCCTGCATAAGGGAAAAATTCTTCCTGAAGTCATGGCAGGGGGAGAAAAGAGAATGAATCCATACTCGCCAGGTCCTTGCTGTGTGCCTGGCAGTGTCTAGGTTCTATAAAATGAAGTATGTGTTGGGACAGTGAGTGGCAGGATGTCTTCAGGAAAGTCACCTTCTAAAAGCCCCTCCTCAACGTGCCTGCCAGCAAGAGAGGTCTGTAGACCTGCCAGCAGCTCCATCTGTGGGCCACTGGAGGTGAGACTTCCTGAAGCAGGGTGGTGAGGGAGACCCAGAGGGTAGAGGAGAGGGCAGCTGGCCTGACCTTCCCCACAGGGCAGGAGGCTGCAGGGACCTGAGACAAGTGACACTGGCCCCTTTGGTTTGACCCTTTGCAGTGGCGGACATGGGGGACCAGGCAGTTCTGAGTGGAGCATAGGGGGTATCCCTAACATCCCCATGCTGGCTCCTCTGTGGGCTCTGCGGAGGGCTGACTCTTGGAGAATAGCTGAAGTTTGCATTGTCCTACAGAGTAACACTTGAAGCCATACATGTTGTTGTTGGGGGTGGCGTGGTGGTGTTTGTCCCCTAGCTGACCCAGGGCCCCTCATGTGTTCCTAGTTTCTCACATGGGAGCTGGGAGATCTGGGGCTGTGAGTGGGATGACCTTTGGGACTCCCTGCATGGAGTTCCCTCATCTGCAAAATGGGGGTTATCCTGGCTGCCTCTCGGGTTGTGGTGAGTACCCGATAAGAATGGTTAAGGGCTCTGGGGACTTTAAGAAGCTGTGCAAGGGTAAGATCTTCGGTGCGTAGCCTCCCATGAGGATTGTTATAGCGTGTTACAGCGTGCTCCTTAAATCTGTTCTTCTACACGCTAGACCCCACACTCCAAGAACTCTGTCGCATACATCCTGCACTGTAGGCCACTCCCCTTCCCCTCAACCTCTGGGATGGATACACCTGTTTTCCAGTCTTTTTCTATCCCCTCCCCGCAGCAGTGTCCTTTGTGACATTGCTAGAATGGCTGAGAATCAGACCCCCACTTCCCAGGGCCTTGCCTCCCTAGTGTGTGAGCAGCATCAGCTTTCTAGCATCAGCCCCCTACCTCGGTGGCCCAGACGCGGCTGGCTGCCCCTGACATTCAGGCAGCACCAGGATCCTCTTTCATCTCTCCTGTTTGCATCCCCCACCTCCTGCCTCAACCCTCTCTGCTTGCTGCCAGGCTGAAAAGCTGACTATCTCTGCAGCCCCAAGGGGGGATCGGGTGTGTAAGGGCTAGGGCCTAGCTCCTCCCAGGGGCCCAGGAGGAACTGAACTGCTCTCCTCTTCTCTGACTCAGCAACCTGAGCCCCCATCTCTCAGACTGGAGCAGAGAAATGCATGGCTGGGAAAGGGCCTGCAGAAACTGTCTGGATTCCGGGCAGCCTGAAGCCCAGGGTGCCTAACAAGTTTGGGCCTGAGGCTGGAAAGGGTGGGCAAAGAAGGAAAAAGTTCAGGCATAAAATTGAAGGGGTGCCTAAAAAACTCAGTAATCAAGGGAAATAAAAACAGAATCCATGATTGTCACAAGCAGAATAATGCCTCTTCCCCACCCTGCCAAAGAGGTCTCTCTGTGTTCTAATCCCTAGGACCTGTGAATATGTTAAGTTTTATGGCAAAGGGGAATTGGGGTGGCAGATGGAATTAAATTGCTAATCACCTGTCCTTAAGATAGGGAGAATATCCTGGATTGTCCAGGTGGGACCACTGTAATCACAGAAGCCTTTAAAAGGGGAAGGGAGACACAATTGTCAGAAGCAGAAAAGCCAGCATCAGGGAAGGAAATGCAGTGAACAGAAGCAGTCATTGCGATGTTATGTGTTGGGATGGGATGGGATGGGATGGGATGGGATGTGAAGATTCTGCTGCCTTTGAAGACGGAATGGGGCTAGGAGCCACAGAATGCCGGCAGCTTCTATAAGCCCCAAAAAGCAGGGAAATAGAGTCTCCCTTCCAGAAATGAATAATGTTCTGTTGACACCTTGGTTTTAGCTCAGGGAGACCAGTGTCAGACTCCATCCTACAAAAATATAAAATAATGAATTTGTGTTGTTTTAAGCCACCAAGTTTGTGGTCATTTGATATAGCAGCAATAGGAAACTAAAACAATGCTGAGCCAGATAACAGTATTTTATTTTTTTATCCTCACCTGAGGACATGCTTATTGATTTTAGAGAGAGATGAAGGGAGGGGGAGAGAAAGGGAGAGAAACATCCATGTGAGAGAGAAGCATCGATCTGTTGACTCTCATCGGTTGCCTCTCTTATGCATTCCAGCCAAGGATGGGACCCACAAACTAGGCATGTGCCCTGACTTGTAATCAAACCCACGACCTTTCTGTTTATGGGACAATGCTCCAACCAACTGAGCCACACTGGCCAGGGCCAAATATTAGTATTTTAAATAGAGACAAAATCAGGAGACTCTAGGTTTCTGGCAGAAGTTATATAGATATACAGGGACTGGCACAAATAACACCCCTTTTTCATTACAAAATCATAAGCATGTAATTCTGTAACTTAACAATATCACACTCACACCATACAACATTTTAACACACCATATGACATTTTAGGTGAAATGTTCAAATTGCTGTCCATCTCGTGAGAGACATTCATGTACCCTACCAACCACACTCAAGCAGGTGTTACTTCTGCTGGACCCTGTATGTGCTGAGTTCCTGCATGTCTGAAAATGTCCTCATGTTACCCTCCCTTTGGTTGTAGTTTGCTAGGTATGCAATTCTAGATTGAAAGACAAGTACCTTAGAATTTAGAATGTTTTGCTTCATTGTCTTCTAGCTTCTACTGGTATGATTGAAAAATGACTCCATTCTGATTCCATTTTCTTTGTAAGTGACCTGTTTTTTAAAATCTATGAAAGCTTTTAGGATTTCTTTTTTATCACCAAGTTTTGAAATTTCACAGTGATGTGGTTTTGTAGAGGTTCCTTTCTGTTCATTGTCTGGATGATCTCAAGCATGTCTCTTAGTACTGGGAAATTTTCTTGTATTATTACTTTGCTTATTTTTTCTCCTCCATAGTCTGTGTTTTTCTTTTTCTAGTACTCCCATTAGTCAAATGTTGGATCTTCTCAAATGATCTTTGAATTTTTTTATTTTTTATTTTCATTTTCTTACTCTTTCTTTTTTTGTTCTAATTTGTGGGAGACTTCCATAATTTTATTTTTTAACTTTTTACACTGAATTCAGGCAGTTATCCTTTTAAATTACTTTTAATTTTAAGAACATTCATTTTCTGAATGTTTAATATAATTTTATCTTTATTAAATGAATACAACATATTCTCATCTCTCTGGAAATAATTTTTTTACTTTTTTTATTATGTAAGTGTTCATCTGCTTCCTGCATGGTTTCTCTTCCCTCAGATTTCCCTTTTTTTTCCTTCTGTTTTTCTGTTTGGTCTTTATCTTTCTGGTTGGAGACTTTACGTACACATGTGATGATTCCTTCTGACTCTTCATATTTAAAAGTGGGCTACTAGAAAATCATTTGATAGCTCCATGGGAAAGCTGCCAACTAGTGGGTCTCATGGAAGGTGATCAGGTGGGGACCTAGCTGCTTCATTGGTAGATGCCCAGTGTCGGTATATATAGACTCTTCTCTTAAGCCAGCCTATTTCTCTAGAGAGGGAATCTCCAATCTCCCCACCGCAACTTGGGTATAAGTCTGTGACTGCCAGAATGCTGAGAACCGAGTAGAGGAGGAGGGCAAGAGTCCCACAGTTCCGAACACACTAAGCTCCTACTTAACGTCATCGATAGGTTCTATACTTTAAGCAAAATGATGTGTAATACAACCAATTTTACCACAGGCTAATTGATTTAAACAAGAGTTCAGTTCCAGCAGCATCTCATCAACATTATAACAAAACAATGTAGAACCAAACAGTGTTATTCCAGAACCTGTTGTACAGACTCTCACCATCTTTTTCAGTAAAATTCCTGTAGTGAGAGGTTTGCTGGCCCCCACAAAAGATGTCTATGTTGTAATTGCTGGAACTTGTGAATGTGGACATATTTGGGAAAAGGATCTTTGTAGATGTAATCAAGTTAAGAATCTTGAGATTAGGTTATCCTGCGTTATCAAGGTGGGCTCTAAATCAAATGACAAATACCCTGTAAGTGACAGACAGAGAAGTCCATGTGAAGATGGAAGTAGAGATTGGAGTTACGCAGCCACAAACCAAAGAACCGTCAGATCCTAGAAGAGCCAAGAATTCTTCCCTGGAGCTTCTGGAGGGATCACAGCCCTGCCAACTCCTTGATTTCACACCTCTGGCCTCCAGAACCGTGAGGGAATAATTTCTATTGTTTTAAGCCACCCAATTTGTAATTTGTGTTACAGCAGTCTTCGGTCACCTACACAGCCCCTTACTTCCACCTGGGCTGTTATCCCTGAGATCAGAGGCCCTTCGGTTCTAGTTCTCCTGGGAACAAACCTCCAGTCTTCTGCTGGGATGAAGACAGGGAAATTGGCCAAGGTCTGAGAGGTGACCCGAGGGCCCAGTTGCTCCTACTAAAGACATTTAAACTAGTCTTCCAGTTTTCAGCCTCAGCCCTCACTCCCACCTTCGGTGGTTCTTGGTGTCTTCAGTGCTCGATTCTTGCAGAGTTTCTGTGGTGTGAATTGTCTGGCTTCTTCTTGATGCATTCCCTCCAACTTTTGGGCTTAAAATGATGCTTTTTATAGTAAAAATCTATTACTACCCATCTGTCAGCTTTCCA
Source organism: Mormoops blainvillei (assembly GCA_004026545.1). Lineage (NCBI taxonomy): Eukaryota > Metazoa > Chordata > Mammalia > Chiroptera > Mormoopidae > Mormoops > Mormoops blainvillei. The sequence goes on from PVJD01014762.1 coordinate 18,048, forward strand.
ACTTCCAAAATTTTAATCTCTCTCATCTGCTATCAATTCTTCTTCCATTCTTTTCATTTCTGTGGGCTTTTGCCTCTAAAAATATCTTTAACTGTCATTTACAAAGGAGCATAGTAAATGTGTACATTCAATCACTTTGTTTAATCAGAAGATTCATATTCTTAATGTCACCAGATGATTCATATTCTTAATTTTAATTATTTGAGTTTGCTATAAGGAGGGTCGTGCATTCTCCAGTTTGCCACAGACCTCACCACTCCCTGCAGCGCTACACCTGGTCTGATTTGCACATTTGTTTCCCACCTGGCTTCCTGTTGTAAGCATCTACATCTGTGATCGCTGGTTCAGGTACCGTCCAGGGATCAGAACTTCACCATAATGGAAAGGGGTATTTGGAAAAACAACTTGTCTAATCATTCCCCACTTTTAAAAAATCCTGGAGAAGCAGAAAAAAAAATAGGATTAGAAAACTGGGGTAGGAGAGGAGGGACTTAAGAATGGCTCACTTTGACTTGGTGGAATTTCTGATTCTTTGGTTGCATAGCCAATGTTCTTTACCCTCTGCCTCAGTTTTCCCATTTGGCTAATAGGCACAATCATATATGCCCAGCGGAGTGAGGCTGGTGTGGTAAGATAGGACATAAAAAGCCTCAATAGGAGGAAAGTGGAGAGCTTTGCTATTTTACTTTTGTCTGTAACGTTACAAGTTGTCTTCATCTGCACTGAGTTGTATTTCTCAGCTCCACCTGGTTTTCCCATTGGAGCCAACTTCCTGGGCCTGGTTGGCCTGGAACGCTGTCTGTTGGAAGGAGAGCTCTTGATACTGAGAGTCCTTTGGTTTGGGAATCCTGTTTTTTTGGAATTGGCTCTTCCCAGCTGAGAGACCTGAATACCACACTTTGGGCCCCTACCAGTCCCTGTACCCGTCTGCCTCCAGTATGGAAGAGTGAAATGGTCTTTCAACGACAGAAGAAACAAAAAACAGTAAGAGGGATTCTGGGAAGAGCTAGAACTACAGAGGTGGTTGAGGCCAAGGTCTCAGCCCATGGCTCTGCATGAGGTGCTACGTGTGGAGAAGGGGAGATGGAAGTGGAGTGGGCTATCTTCTCCAGGGACGGCCAACTAAACATTGGTGGCATTTTCAACCTCTCCTCCTTCTCCCACCCCTCTCCTCCTCCCTAAAACTCCAGGGGCCCCAGCCAGACCTTCACAGTGGAGTTTGGACCGGTGGGGGTTGTTGGTTGGACTGAGCCAAATGGTTGCATCCCAACCATCTCCGTCCTCTCAGAGGGCTGGGACCCAAAGAAACAGGGTCCAGGATTTCAGGCTTTAACTGTTCTCCCCAGACTGGCCAGGAGCAGCCACTCCTCACTACCACCCAGGGCTATAGTGCCCGTGGCGCTTGTGCCAGGCCCAGGGTGGCCTAGGGGAGAAACAGAATCTGGCAGCCCCAAGGGCACGCTGCCACTTCCGCTTCTTCCCGAGCTCCCCAGCCTCGCGCTTTTGGCTTACCATCCTGTAGGAAGCAGCAGACACAATCGGCAACTGTTACTGTTATTATTTTTTAAATAAAAAGGCACTTTAGGGCTTTTACCGAGGACGCTGAGGCCCATCAAGACATCAATTACATCTTTGTGGGAATGGCCAGAGTACCGACTCCCCGTGTGAGGAAGGAAGGCCCCTCACGGTGCTTGGCTGCCCCTAGCCCCAGGTTTCTAACAGCCTGGCGCCCCACCTCCTTCCCTCTCCCACTACCCAGATCAAAGTCCACCTTAGCAGTTGAAGGAAAATGAATTGGTGTTGGCATTCAGTATGTTTAGGTCAGGGCTAGAGTAGGGTAGAAGGAGAGAGAATGAGGCAGGTGAGGGGTGGAGGAAGGGAGTGGACATATTGTTTTATTTAACCCTTGCACCAAGTGTAGGGAGGGAACTACAACTGTCATCCCCCATTTTACAGCTAGGGGAAACTGAGGTTCCAAGAAGTTAAGTAACATGCCCAAGGTCATGCTGCTAATGTCAGCTTGAACCTCTTTTTAGAGGATGGGGTGAGGGGGGAAAGAGAGAGATACACACATTGTTCCTCTTCCCTCCAACCCGTCCACACTACCCCAACAGCATTTCTCTGCAGTCAGTTTAGGAGCCAGGAAGTCTCTCAAACTGCACTTTCCTGTGACTGGTCACTCTCAAGGGTCCCACAGAGAAGGTGTGCTTTGTTGAGTTGGGGGCAGCAGAGTACATATGGCATCCACGGATGGGTGGGTGTAGAGGGAGGGGCCATTAGCCAGTCTACCCGATTAACCTGTTGGGAGCCACGTCAGGCCAAAGGCTTTGGCCATCCGGATTTGGGCAAACGCGGAGAGGCAGCAACTGAAAAGGCCCGCAGCCTTGCAGGCTCCGCAGTGAGGGACCTGGGGGCAAGTGGGGGCAGGGCAATGTGCAGTGGGACTGTCAAAGAGGCGCTGGGCTCCTCTTGCCTTCCTCACACCTGTTTGGGTGCCGACCTGTCACTCATTCATTGACTCAACAAATGTTTATTCAGCACCTGCTGTGCAGCTGGTGGGGGGCTAAGTGATTTAGTTAGGGAGCAATAAAAACGAGAATAATGCCATATTCATCTTTCTAAGAAGCACATTTTACCCACAATTTAAACATTGCTGAAATCAGGATGTGTTTCACAAGCAGCAAAGGTTACAGTTATTTCCAGCAGTGTCTTAGTTTTCTTAGACGTCCATAAAGTCATGGTGCATCTCAGCCATGATGGCTTGCATTTGATGAAATTTGGTAATAGTTATGTTCATAGAGCTTCCCGCTTACCAACAATGTTCTAACTGCTCTACACGTATTAAAACACGGGGCCTTCCCAACCGCCCACCCCTGAAGTAGAAATTCTTACTGTTCCCACTTTAGAGATGGGAAAACTGAGGCACAGAGAAGTGAATTCTCATTTCCCCTTCAAGGAGTGGACAGCCCCATGGTCTGCCTTGTAGACACCAGTGGCAGGCTTGTTACCGCTGCAGAACTGTGCGGAAGGCCACAAAGAAAAACCCAGAGGGGGAGGCCCACCCTGCAAAACTCCCCCACCTCCCCCCTGCAAAACTCCGCCCCACCCCCCACTGTTTCGCTGTAGGGTCCTCCCCTCTCCCTGCCTTCCATTTGCCTCTCCCTGCCCCCATTCCCCATTCCCTTCCCCTCTGTGTGTTGTATGGTGATTAATCACGGAAGCAGCTGTCATTCCTATCAGCCCAACAGCTATCAGCTCAGTTCAGGCCTCAGGAAAGGGGAGGATGGGTGGGGAGTGGAGGTGGGGGGCTGGGAAGCCCCAGAGCAATTCGGAGAGCTGGAGATGAGTGCCTCATCGCCCTGACCCCTTCTACAGAGACATATGGCCCTTTCTCAGGGTTTGCATGTGTTTTTCCTGGTCTGTCTCAGACTGGGAAGGCATCTGCTGATGACAAAGCTGTTCAATGGGGAGGAGAGAAGGGAGAGAAGTTGTCAGAAATCTGCCCCCAACCCTTACCATCCATACTCCAAAGTAAGCCAAAAGCTGGGCCTGGGGTGTCGCCCCCCGATCCCCCCCCCCACCACTAAACTGTGCCCCTGGGCAAATCTCCATGTCCCCTAGGTCTCAGTTTCTCTATCTGGATGGTGGGATTAATTCTGCACAAGAGACCCTGGATAGGGGCACAGGTGCCTAAGAAATGATTCTCCAGGCCTTTGTTCCCTCAAGTCCCCGCTCTCCTGACTATGCTCCTCACCTCCCTGCTTTCAGTCCTACCCTTTCCCCAGCCTGACTCTGCCAAGTGCTGGGAAATGAAGACCTCACCTGCCAAGAGGAGCTGGGAGGGGCGCCACGGGCCCTGCCAGCAGCCCAGAGCTGTCACGCTGGCTGACTTCTCTTGCCGGTGCTGGAGGTAATTAATTAATCAACCCATCCAAAGGCCCAGGCAGCATGGGCAGCCTCTCCCTGACACAGCATGGCAGAGAGGGCAGCACCTCCAACCAGGCTGGGGCCCGGGAGGCTCTGCCAAGCTCAGCCATGTGGGCGCCGGGGCCTTACTCTGAGAGGGGCTGGGAGGAGGTGGGGAAGGAGATGTCCTCTTCTCAAGCTTGGCGTGTCTCATACTGTTCACTCATTCAGCAAATACTTTTGAGCACCTGCTGTGTGTCTTGGGTCAGAGTCCCTGAAAGCAGAGCCTGAGACAGGGATTCAGACATACACGGTTCATTGTGGGGCGGTGGCGGGGTGGGGGGGCTTGCTTTCAGGAACCCCTTACAGGGAATGGAAATGTCTTAGTCTGTTTGAGCTGCTATACAGAATACCCTCAGATGGGCACCTTAGGCAACAGACATTTATTTCTTACAGTTCTGGAGGCTGGGAAGTCCAAGATGAAGGTACCCACTGATTAGGTTTCTGATGACAGCCTCTTCTTGGCTTGCCGGTGTCCGCCTTCTTGCTGTGTTGCTCACATGGCCTTTCCTCAGTGCATGCTAGTGGGGAGAGATGTGTTTCTTTCCCTTCTTCTTATAAGGGCGCCAACCGCATTATGAGGGTCTCACCCTTATGACCTAATCTATACCTAATTACCTCCCGAAGGCCCCGTTTCCAAATGCCATCACATTGGAGATTAGGGCTCCGACATGTGAATGAGGAGGACGCAAGTACTCATTCCACAGCATGAGCGGAGCGAGGATGTGCTCTGAGCTAACACGTAACCTTGGCCTGATCTACAGGCAGCTCTGAAGCATAAACCAAAACTGCAAAGATGTCTCCCCTCTGAGAGGAGGGCTGGCCCTTCATCCACTAGTCCTTGGCTGTGGGACATGGGAGGTGGGTCACCTCAGGTCAGGGTGCTGCCCATAAGCTGAGGAAGCTGGGGGCCACCAGCAGGCACAGCGGCTGAGGGATGGCGTGCCTGCCTGGGTGCAGGGCCTCTGGGCAAGGAATCAGCAGGTTCTACTTCACCTGTGTTTCTCAAGTACGGTCCCTGGGCCAGCAGCAGCAGCATCATTTGGGAAATGAACATTGTCAAGCTCAGCCCCAGAGACACCAAATCAGAGACTCTGGGGTTGGGACCCCGCAAGCTCCGTTTTCAACAATCTTCCTGCTAATCGCCATGCCTGCTTACTTTGGAGAGCACGCGATGAGCAATGCAGTCGCTGTCCCAGGGCTCGTGGGACTTAGAGAGTCCAGTGAGGCCAGACCAGCAGGATTCGCATGGGCCTGTTCATGGGTTTGTGGACCCAGGTCTGTGACAGGTAGCTTGGTTGGTTTGACCAGAGTTATCCGGTGGTGGAGATACTCCCCACCATCCCCCCAAAGGCCTTTGTCCCCAAAGTCCCTGATAGCTTAGGACCCACTCATTACACCCACTATACAGTGCCCTTCGCTCATCACCCCACTGTGGCACCATTATAAGGGAAGGGCATTCATATCCAACGAACGTCTATTGAGTCTCTTCTGGGCTCTCATAACCTACTAAATTTGATCCCTCCTACAGCATCCTATCTTGTAGATTTTAGCATCCCTGTTTTACAACTGAGGAAACTCTGGCTCAGAATTACTTGCCTAAAGTGACACTATTATTAATAAGGGGACTAATTAATTATTGTCCATTTCTTGGGCCTGTCAATTCCAAGCTCAGGTATATTCTACTATAAACAACTTTTACATAAATTATGTATTTCACTTACAGTAGTTTCAGGAGTAGTCAAACTTATAGAAACAGAAAGCAAAATAGCGATTGCCAGGGTCTGGGGGAGGACAGAAGAATTGTTGGTTAATGTGTACAGAGTTTCAGTTTTACAAGATGAAAAGTTCTAGAGATCGTTTACATAATTATATGAATATAATTAACACTAGTAAATTGTACATTTAAAAAATTGTTAAGATGGTGTGTATTTTATCGAACTTTTAAGAAATATTAAAAAATAAAGCTCTCAAAATATTGTGTTGAGATGTTCCATGGAGTCAAGAGGCATGAGGGAATAAACGGTTGCTCGTTAATGGTACTGACAGGGATTTGCCTCCTGAATGAACTGGCTAGAGCTTTGGAATCTTGAGGTCAGAGAAGGTAAGCCTGTCCTTTGGTTCTGGAACTTTCTCCTGTAAAATCCCACAAGGCAGTTTCCAGCTTGTGCTGGACTACCTTCTAAAGACAGGAAGCTCACTCCGTCCACACTTTTGACACAAGTAATGCAAGATAATGCTGGATACTGAGAAGGTACAGACATGCACAAAGAATGTCCTTCGTGTAGCTCTGTTAGAAAGTCTCTACTTGTTTGAAGCCCACATCTCAGCCCTTTGGTCCCTGTTCCAGGCCTCGGGGCCATGGAGAATGAATTCCTTGCATAGGACTGCCCTGTGGGGGTTTTGTTTTGTTTGTTTTTGGCTCCATGCATTTCCCACTTGATTTCTTCTCCACTATCCACATGTTTCTAGCATCAGCCATACAGGGCACACTCATGGACTCTGCCCCTCTGACTCTGCCCGTTTGTGTCCCGTAGCTAGATGAGTCAGCACAGTGAATGGTAGGAGTATTCTTGAATGCCTCTGATGCACCAGGATGGCTAGCAATAATGCAACTATAACCTGGAAGTGACTGTGAATCAAATAAACATATCCACTAAACCCAACCTGAATGGGTCCCTTACTTAGTTTCCTGTGAGTGGATCCCATCAGTGCCCATGGCCACTCTGATACCACCCAACATAAGGGAAAGTGGGGAACTTCCGGCCAAGAGGGAGGTGAAGGTAGATACACTTTGTCTCCTCGCACAACCAAAAGGACAAAAACAAATTTAAAAACAAAAAATAACCAGAACTGCCAGAATATTGAACTGTATGGAAGTCCAGCAATCAAGGAGTTGGAGAGGAAACATTCCCTCAGACTGGTAGCAGGGGCAGAGACGGGTAGCCGGGGCAGAGGACGTGGCAAGGCGGCAGCTGGTGGACCGGGCTGTGCCACATTCGTGTGTGGATAAACCAGGAAGAACAACTGGGGAGTGAGAGAGACATGCAACCCAGGGTTCCAGTGCAGGAAAAGAAAGCCTCAGAACCTCTACTGGTAAAAACCTGTGGGGGTTGCGGCAGTGGAGAAATAGTCATTCTCACAGGAGAGCTTGTTTGAGAGACCCACAGGGTCCTAGAATGTACGCCAACCCACCCACCTGGGAATCAGCATCGGAGGGGCCCAATTTGCTTGAGGATAGCAGGGGAAGTGACTGAGAGCCTGCCAAGAGCCAATCAAGCAGCATTGTTCCCTCTCTGATCACTCTCAGACCTACAAGGACCACAAGGCAGTGACGTGGGTTGCCCCGCCCTGGTGGATACCTAAGGCTCCACCCCTCACAATGTGGTAAGTGTGCCAAGACAAAAAAAAAAAAAGGCACAAAGGAAAGAACAGATCAAAGCTCCAAAAATAGAACTAAGCAATGAAGAGATAGCCAAGTTAACAGATGTAGAGTTCAAAACACTGGTAATCTGGATGCTCACAGAATTGGTGGAGTATGTTCACAATACGGAGGAAAAAGGGAAGGCTGTGCAAAGTGAAATAAAGCAAAATATACTGGGAACCAACAGTGAAGGGAAGGAAACCAGGACTCAAATCAACGATTTGGAGCAGAAAGAAGAAAGAAACATTCACCAGAAGAGAATGAAGAAATAAGAATTCAAAAAAATGAGGAGAGGATAAGGAATCTCTGGGGCAACTTTAAACATTCCGACATCCGAATCATAGGGGTGCCAGCAGGAGAAGAGGAAGAGCAAGACATTGAAAACTTATTTGAAAAAATAATGAAGGAGAACTTCCCCAGTCTGGCAAAGGAAATAGACTTCCAGAAGTCCAGAAAGCTCAGAGAGTCCCAAAGAAGTTGGGCCCAAGGAAGCACACACCAAGGCACATCATCATTACATTACCCAAGATTAAAGATAAGGAGAGAATCTTAAAAGTAGAATGAGAAAAGGAGAGAGTCACCTATAAAGGAGTCCCCATCAGACTATCGGTTGGTTTCTCCAAAGAAACCTTAGAGGCAAGAAGGGGCTGGAAAGAAGTATTCAAAGTCATGAAAGACAAGGACCTACATCCAAGAATACTCTATCTGGCAAAGCTATCATTTAGCATGGAAGGGCAGATAAAGTGCTTCCCAGATAAAGTTAAAGGAGTTCACCATCACCTAACCCTTATTCTATGAAATGTTAAAGGGACATATCTAAGGAAAAGAAGATGATCAAAACTATGAACAGTAAAATGATAACAAACTCACAGCTATCAATAACTGAACCTAAAAAAAACAAAAATAAAAACAAACCAAGCAAACTGCTAGAACAGGAACAGAATTCCAGAAATGGAGATCACATGGAGGGTATCTGCAGGGAGAGGGATGGTGGAGAATGGGGTTAAAGGTATAGGGAATAAGAAGCATAAGTGGCAGGTACAAAATAGACAGAGAGATTACGAATAGTATAGGAAATGGAGAAGGCAAAGAACTTATATGTACAACCCATGGGTATGAACTAAGTGGGGGAATGCTGGTGGGAGGGGGTGTGCAGGGCAGAGGGGAATAAAGGGGAGAAAAAAATGGGACAAGTGTAATAGCATAATCAATAAAATATATTTTTTAAAAAGGGAAAGTGGGACGAAGGGGAGGTCAGAGTGGAAAGGGCAGGGGTCTTAAGTGATTAGGGTTAAAATATCTATGTCTGCAAATTTTACAAAGCTACATGACCCTTTGAATATTTTTGCCATCTCCCATCTGTGGACCTCAGAAGGGGAGCCTACTTCAGCAGGGGCCCTGAAGCAGAGGGTATAGCAACTCCATGGTGAATCCATCTCTGCCCATGGGCTCTGAGTCCTAGGAGGGCAGGGCAGCCCTATAGGCTTTTGAGGACACTGACCATCCTCACACTTGTCTCCACCACCAGGCTTCCCTTTTGCTCGTTAAACATGGCCATTGCCTTCAATGGTTTCTCAACAACAGGTCCCTGGCTTCTATCGGACCTGGGGGCAGTTTGTCTACATCCCTTTAAAAGGGTCCAGAACTGAGTAATACGCTGCTGGTGTCCCCTGCCAGAGCAGGACCTTCAGGTCTGCATGGCCGTTGATTCTTCACACAGCCTTGGGGCCAGGGTGTCATGACCAAGCGCCCCCTATCCTTCTTGGCAACTATTTCTGAGTTCTTCATCTGTGACAGGTCCTGAGGTAGACCCTGGGGGTCCAGAAACTAAACAGAAGGGTCCCTGTCTTGGGGAGCATACACCCTCCCATTACAGAGCTGTACTTGTCAAGTTATGATGTCCACCCCATCCTGCTCCCATGAAGTTAGCTTTTAGCTAGTCCCAGTCACAGGGCCTTCCACAGGTCTTTGACTCAATTTCATCTTATTAGATTTGCTCCACTTGGCCATTCTGCCAAAGTCACTTTGGATCTTGCCCTTGTCCTTCCTCTCCTGCCTGGCTTCTTGTCATCCACGAATGCGACAAGCCCCCTGTTATGTCTTCATTGCAGTCTGGGATAACAGTGTTCGACTGCCTAGGACAAGGACAGAGCCTGGAGGCATTAGCAGTTCCCCCCAGGTGGACACTTATTCCTTAATTGGCACCCTTTGGGGACAATGGTTCAATCCAACTAATTACATGGTCACCCAACCATATTTGTTCGTTCACAAGGACATCATAAA
>PVJD01014763.1:0-27711 GCA_004026545.1 Mormoops blainvillei
GGCAGCTGATGGCGACTGGGAGAACTGCGTGAGGTTCCAAGGTGCCTACTTTGAAGGGAACTAAGTCATCAGTGTCCTATGTACCATGTTTCTTGTGTCTTGTATCTTCTTCAATAAATGTCTCCATTTTTCATAACACATGGCTGGATACCTTCTGGACACACCTCATATATGGAACACAGTGCCATTTAAATAAATACAAAATGCAGATTACAGAAGATCAGAAAGCAAGTAAGAGATCTTTTGGACACTTGCATGTTTTACTCTTTCCATCCAAAGCATCTTTAAATATTGTTCAAACATTAGTCTCACGGTTTTACGGTTTTTCATAATTACGAATTCAGGAAATATGGCCCTAAAAACAGCAGTCACGTCTCTCATGGAGCTCACCTTCTAAAAGGCGTGGTGACAGAAGACAAACAAGTAAACAAATATATCCTATGTCAGTTGAGGGCACAGGCTCTAAAGAAAAATAATTCATTTGTTTCTTCTGAGACGCTGACATTGGTAAATTCTATGCTATGTGGGACAATCTTAAGCCTTTACATTTATTTCTTACTTCACACTAAATTCTGAAAAGCCTATTGAGTTACTGGTGGAGCCAAAATACTCCCCAAACACAGAGAGGAGGGAGAGAGAGTGGTGGTCTTTATCTTAGGGAGTAGGGGGCTTTCAGGGAAAGTGAAAAGGTCTGTGATCCTCCTGTGATCACCAGGCAAGGGTCTGAGTAAAGAGAATTGTTCCCTCATTTGTAAATTTTCTACTTATAGAAATTTTCTCTTAGCAGACATTCACCTAAAACTCCAGATGCACTCTTTCCTGGGGTACACAGAGAAAATGTTTGTCTGAACGATCCCAACTCCCATCCCTATCCTTTGAGAAAAAGAAGTTGTGTGGGGACAACATTAACAGGAAAGGATGAGAGTCACAAGAGCCCCTGTGCAGCCAGGAAGGCGCTGGGCTGTCCTCACTCTGCCCTTAGAACCAAGGGACCTCGGACAGCTCCCAGCCTTTCTCCCTTTGCAAATGCAAGTAGGTTCCCCGGGAAACTGCAAATGGGGCCAGCTGTTGTCCACACAAGCATGAGCAAGAAGAGGAAACCATGGACAACAGCCACACGGTGGGGGTAACTTCTCAGATCCCTCCCCACCCCCCCGTGTCCTGAGCCTCCCGCCCTCTTCAGCCCGGGCTCTGGAGGAAAGACACCCCAAAACACACCAACTCTTCATATGCTTCATCTTCTGTTACCTATGGCCTCCCTCTCCCCTGCTCCTTGTCACACCAAGTCCACATACACTGCACCCCCATGATTCTTGGTCCATCAAGACTCCTGTTGTCTCCCTTTATCTGCCCACATGGTGAACACCTGAAATGCTTCCTCCCTTTTCTCCACAAACCTGCTCCCTCTCCTCCTTGCAGCCAACCTCATCAAACCACCCTGCCACCACATCTTCCCAGCCTCTACAGGTGGACACAATGGGCCCCCACTGAACTCCCACCTCCGACTCTTCTCCTTTGTGCTGTGACAGGGCCAGGAGCACTTCCTGGGCTCACGTCACGCATCCTATGGACCCCTGAGCCCCCGAGAGGCAGGCAGGACGAGATCGCTGTGCTTCTCAATGGCCCCGTCGCCCCTCCCCAAGGGCCCGGCACCGGAAACTGGTTGTGCCTGATCAGAGCACGAATAAAGAAAGGACAGGTAGCTACACGGGTGAACACTGCTTCTGCTCTGATGTAATTACTAAGAACAGGCTGAGGGTATGAAGAAATGGACATTCACAAACACTGCCAGTGGCATATTGGTGCAAGTTTTATACAAGCTACTGTGTAGGTTTCTCTCTTAAATGTATTGTTGTAACATAAAATGCACATAATCTAAAATTCACCATGTTGGCTATTCTAAAGTGTGGGGCCAGGGGAATGAGGGCCACGCAGTCTTTACCAGAGCTCTGTGTTACAAGATAGGCCCAGGGTGACCAGGGACATGGAGAGGGGTGTGGTGCTGTGTGTCCCCAGAATCAGAGTTTCTGTCCTGGACACCAGGCCCTGGGAATGAGAGGGGACATGGTCTTGTTCATCCTTCTCTCGCTGCTCCCCTCAAACAGATCTTCCTTTCCTGACACCCCAGCTCCCTGCTCCCCCTCCTCCCCGCAGACCCACCACCCAGCGTTTCAGCCACACACCCCGCCCCACCCAGGGACACCCGCAGCATAACGTACTGGAGGGAAAAAACAAACTAGTGCACATTCCTGAAAATGCGAGTCTGGTGAAATCACATTAAAGGAGCAGGTAGGAGATCTTGGAGCAACAGAGGCTGGGACTCGCGCAGCTGGAACACGATAAAGTATAACATGCTCTGTGACCCATGTGAAATGTCTCTAAATGGATGTTGAACAAACACGCAGAGCAGGACACGGTGACTGCTGCACTTCTCTCCTTGTCCACCGGAGGGCGGCAGAGCTACTCCGCAGCAGGGAGCCTGGTCAGGGGGCTGCCGACCCTCCACCGCAGCACCCACCGCCCAGCAGGGTCCAATCGCAACAGCACCACTCCGTCCACAGTCCCCCTCGCTCTCCAAGCTGCCCGCACTGGACTCCGTCAGCTCCTCCACGCAACCAGGCGTCCGCCACAGGAAGGCCGGTCCTCTGCTGGCACCTTCTGCCCACCACCCTCCGTCTTAAATGGGGCGAGCGTCCACCAGGCCCGCTCACACTTCGGTCCAGCCCAGAGGACATTCCCGGGGGAGCTCTGCGGGACGCCCCCGCCGCAGTAGGCGCTCCCCTTCTCGCGCCCTCTCCATTACCATTAACTAGTCCCTCCTGTAAGGGCTGAGCACACGCCTGGCTCCCTGCTCCAAGCACAGGGATCCCAGCAGGCCTGCCTCTGCGGTGTCCCCGGGCCCAAAAGAAATGTTCAAGGGGCTTCTGCTGGCCCATGAAGAGGGGACACCCCCTGTGACTGAAGGAAGGGTGGCAGGCAGTGACTGACTGGGTCTCCTAAGGAAAACGGCGCTCTGAGAGGGGACAGAGGCTTCTGTTTGGAAGGCGGGGGAGAGGACAAGGGGACAACAGCGCCGAGGGGGCTCTGCAAGGGTACACGCTCAGGACCCGGACGTGCTGAGGGGCAGGAAACCTCAATCAGGGCGAGTCGTGCAAGTTATTCATCACTGAGCAGTGCCTTCTGAAAAGAGATGATAGTAACAATATATGTTATTGCGACAGCACAAAAACTTAACCAGGGACACTAAACATTGTTCTCACCACCAACCTAAATACGCAGCTGCAGCTACGGCCCAAAAGGTGCTGGACCCTGGGGTCACTCGTTTACTCACCCGCGGGTACATGCAGCCTGTTTCGGGCCCCGGGGGCACACGAGCAGACAAGCCCGGCCCCCGTGGAGCTCACATGCCACGGGGGAAACGGAGCAGGGACAGGTCAGAAAGTGAAACCGTGGGGTCTTTCGAGAAGGCGGTCAGGGAAGGTGTCCCCCGAAGATGCCCCTGGGTGTCAGCAGGGGTCAGAGGGCAGTGAGGGGGAGAGCCAGGCAGACACAGGAGAAAAATTTCCGAACAGAAAAAATAGTAAGTTTGGAGGTGCCGACGCAATGGCGGCCGTGCTGCCGACCTTGACCGTGGGAGACACACTCACTCACTCACACACACACACAAACAGGCCAAGGCTGAGATGAACAGATTTGCTCAGGACCCAGGGGCTCATCTGTCCCTCCCAACACATAGATCCAAGTGCTGACCAGCTTCTCTCTCCCTTCCTAGTCTCACCTTTAACCTTCAGGAGCCCGCCCACCACCGCCCAGCTACGGCTGCGTCAGCGCCAGCGCCGCCCAGCGGTGCCAAAGGGGAGGGTGGGCTTCTCCCTGGGCACAGTCGGCCTGAGCACCTTGCAGGCTGTGTCTGGCACAGGGGGGAGTGTGTGGAGGGCAATTGTTCTCTTGTATCATATAATAGACCCTCCAGAAATTTCCCCCAGGACTGCATACAGTGGTAAAGAGACAGTACACCCCAAGGATCCCCGCTGTTCTGAATGTCATCCTGAAGGATACAGGATACTGCACCCTACGAGCCATAAAGAAAAAATTTCAAAAGGAACAGGACAGCTCCGTGAAAACATGCGAGGTGACGGGTCCTTGGTGATCAAAGTCACCATGAGAGACAGAGCAATGTACACCGTGGTGGCCTACCTTCCAAATTCCATAAAAGAAATAGGATTCGGACGCCTTAACGTGTACCCTGAGTGATGCTCTCTGACCTCTGGGAGTCGGGTGGGGTGAGTTCTCCTTCACACGCCGGACTGACGGCCCGCGGCTCTGCCTCCGTCCCCCTCTGCGTCGCGTCCCAGGCTGGGTTTGGGCGTTTAGTGCAGGACACACACAGTGGCGACGAACTTCCTCAGACCAGAGTTCCCTTCCCAGATTCCAGCCCCGCAGACAGTCACCGCAGAGAGACGGGCCAGCCCAGTGAGAGTAACTCAGCGGAGGGAGACCAGTGTCAGTGCAGCCCCCTGAGCCCCTCCCCATGACCGTGACCCTGAGGAAGACCTTGCAGGGCACAGACAGGGCCTGATCTGATGAGCTCCCTGGGATCCTCACAGAGAAGCTCAGCTAGGGTAGCCTTTCCTCAGACCCTATATTTCAGGGCACCTGACTCGAGGGACCCTGCGAGCCTGTCAGGTTGGGTCTGGCCTCGTGGAAAGGGCTGACAGGGAGCAACGGTTTCCCAGGTGCCTGTGTCACAAGGCTTTTGAGCTGGTCACCAGCCAGGGAATGGCCCTAAGAGCCCCATCTGGGCGGACGCAGAGCCTAGTCTTTTACCCGACACTGTGTGAACAGAGCAGAGATGAGCAGGGTCACCAGGTCATTTGTGGACTGTCTTGGAAAATGTGAAACAGTTCAGAGAAAGATCCGCGTCCCCCGGGAAGACACAGTGAGCAGATGCTCCTGGCAGCTCCTCGCCCACCGGATCAGCCCAGGGGACCCTCCCTTGGAGTCGATCAGTCACAGATGCCTCTTATTGGAGCAGCTCTTCTATCCTAAGATTTAGGTCAGACACTGTGAATATTCTATTGTTCATACACTGACAGCCTGGCAGCCAAATCTTCATCCTCCTTCACTGAGAAGATATTGAGGCAAAAGGAGATACAGTGTCTACATCGGGGTCGCACTGACAATCAACAGCTGATCGGAGCCCCTCGAGGCCCGTCTGCATCTATAGCTCCACCCTCCCCTCCGCGCCGGGGGCCTTACTAGGTATCTTTGGGCCCCTAGACCAACCACGGGGTCAGGCTTCTTTTCTGCAGGCTTCCTCAGCTCAGAGGGATAAATTATACTCTAAGGAGTAATAGCAAGTTAAGAATTAATTTTTCCTCTAGAACAAAATCACCTGCAGTAACAATCAGAGTCAGTGCTGGGACCGCCCAGGCCTCCCCCTCAGATGACTGATCCGCACCTCCCTGCCCTGGACTGGACTTGAAATCATTTATTTGTTTCTTGATGTGTCGCTGTCCCTCCCACTGGAGTATAAAGAAAAAACTTTGCCTTCTAGCTTTTTACCCCACACCTGCTCCAACTCAGAAACTAACATGTAACAAACACTCGGTTGCTTTTGATTAATTTGGAAGAGATAAGTGGTGATCGAAGAAACAAAAGGATGAATGAATAAACAGTCCAAGGCATTTTCAAAGACTGGAACCTGAATGCAGACTCTGTGGAGTTCTGGCCACAGGCCACAGGCCGCCTTTATCTCGGGGACTGAGCCCCCTGTCTCAGAAGCTCTGCTTCTCTCTGGGGAAATATTCCTTCCTGCAGTGGTCTTAAGCCCTAAAAAATTAATAATAATTTTAACATATAAAAGAAATTTAAGTTCTTTCAAATTGCTGTTTCATAAGCACCAAACAGCAATGGCCCACAAGGGGCGGAATTTCGGCGAGTCCATGCCCCCCTCTTGCCACCTGTCACCCCTTCTGCACTTGCACGGGTCCTCGCCCGCCCTCAGCAGAGGGCGAACGGCGTTAATGACCGAGCGCAGAGCCCGGGGTTCTGCTGCCGCAGTCAGCTGCTGCCTGACCCCCTCGCTCTTTCCTAGCTCACTCCTCGGGCTCCGTCATTATTGGCTCACTGGCTCATGGCAGTCACACTCACGACCTTGGAGGTCCTGACCCACTGTTACCAAACATGGGCCTCTTTGTCGGGGGGTGGGGGTGGCTCAGATACTCCTAGTGAAACAACGCCCCACCTTCCCTGGGGCTCCTCTTCTAGGTTCTTTGCCCACCGCCCTTAGAAATTATGGCTCTCGATGCCAGAGTTTGGTGAAAAGGAAAGGAATTACTTATTCAAAAGTTACACAGATTTTTGAACAATGGCTAAATGTCGCCGTTAAATCTCAAAATCCCTTGAAGACACCCACCAACACACACAGTCCTCCCTTTCCCACCTTTGCCCAGTCAGGCCAGTCAGGGGCACCGTCCTTCGGGAGGAAAAGAACTGAAGTCCGGAGCTCGGCTAGGCAGGCCTCTCGCGAACGCTTCCCAGCGCCATCAGCTGTGTCGCCGCGATCTCCATTCTTAACCCAAACCCACGTGGCACCTTCTCGTGGCCCACCGGCAAGAGTCCTCTCTCCCCTTTCCTTCCCGCGTGGTCTTCGCGTCGTTCCCCGGTAGGGTGGGGAGAACCATCTCTCAGCTCTTGTGCCACGGGCAGGGGCTGTAACTGGAGGGCTTCTTCCCAGTTACCTCCTGGGCTAAAGTTGAGCAAACCTTCCAGGTTAGGTTTGTTGATATGCAAAGTAACCGTCTTTGCATATGAGGAATGAAGCTATCTTGCTGTTACTGACGTGCAACATGACTCTTGATGGCCTTGCTCCAAGGCCGGTCTGAAGCCGCCTGTCACTGATATGCAAAGTAACTCAGGAAGGCCCTGCTCCCGGTCTCCCTTCCCCGGGGTGACCCGCCTTGGGGTGAGGAAGGGAGAATATCTTATATTTTTCTTGGACACCCCTCATTCTGGATGCCATTACAGAGCCCCCTTTGGGGGGGCCTGTTACCCCGCCTCTGGAGCCAGGGGCCTGAGTACTCAACTGACCACTGGCTTGCCCTTGGCCCCATGTGTACTTCTGCTCAAACCTTAGTCTCTAAAATGGTCTGAAAAATCGTGCCTCATAGAAACACACCTCAGCCAGACGGCGGAGGCCCATGCGGCCTGAAGAAATGGCTCTTTGTCAGTCAAGCAGTCCGCTGGTCAGGGATGAACCAGAAGTTCAGGGCGGTCTCTGACTTTCAGTCCTGTCTTTCCATGATCAAACCCCGATACTCACCTGGCACCTGAGAAAATCTGTACTTTTTGCAAACATAGAGCCGGAGGACTTCCGTTCCCTGAGTGCTGAGATCCCCGTGCATTTATCATGTGATACACAGACCTGCCTTACTCTCTTAAAGACTCGAGTTTGTTGAAAGATGAGAGGTACCAGCTCTGACTGAAGAAGGCTGTGGAGGACTCAAAGGTGCCACCCTGGGCCGTGCTCTCTGTTACCTGCACAGCGGAGTTACCCACCCCCAACATCAACAGAAGCAATAACTTCGAGCCTGACTTTTTTCATTTGCATTTTCCAAATTATAGTGATGTTGAGCATCCTTTCATGTGCTTATCGGTCATTTGTGTATCTTCTTTAATAAAATGTCTATTCACGTACTGTGCCCATTTTAAATCAGGTTATTTGGTTTCGTTGTTGTTGAGTCGTAGGAGTTCTTTGTATATTCTGGATATTAACCCCTCATCCTATATATAATTTTCAAACTATTTTCTCTCATTTCATATCGTCTTTCACTCTGTCGATTGTGCCCTTTGAGAAACAGAAGTCTTTAACTTTGACTACATCCAATTTATTACATTGTTCTTTCTTGCCTGTTCTTAGGGTCATATTCAACAAATCATTGCCAAATCCAATGTCATAATGCTTCCCCCTATATTTTCTTCTAAAAGCTTTATAGTTTTATGTCTTACCTTGAGGATTCAATCCTTTTTTATTTTATTTCTGTGTGTGGCATAAGCAATGGTTCACTTGATTTGTTTGCACGTGGACACTGCTGTCCAACACCATTGGTTGAAAAAAAATTTTCCTTTCTCCATTGAACAGTCTTGTCTGTTTTTTGGAAACCATTTGATCATGTCTTTTGATGACTAGACATTTTTTATGCCAGTGTCATCCTATTGTGGTTAGTTGAGTTCTGTAGTGAGCTTTGAATTTAAAAAGTGCGAGGCCTCCAATTTTATTTCTTTTTGTAAAATAATTGCAACCATTTGGGGGTCTGTTGAAATTCCATGTAAGTTCTAGAATGAGTTTTCCTAATTCTGCCAAAAAAATCATTAGGATTTTGATAATAATTATATCAAACATGTAGATAGCTGAAGGTCTTCCAGTTCATAAACATAGATGTCTTTCCATTTATTTGTTTCTTTTTTACTTTCTTTTAGAAACATTTGGTATAGTTTCCAGAGTCTACATCTTCCACCTCCTTGGTTAAGATTATCCCTAAGTATTCAGACTTTTCTGATTCTACTGTAAATTGAATGGTTTTCTTAATTCAATATTGGGATCATTTATTGATGATGTAACAAAATGGAAATGATGCTGAGTGTTAATTTTATCCCCTGCAACTAAATTCATTAATTTTAATAGTTATCTGTTGAGCGGTAGGGATAGAATCTTTAGGGCTTTCTACATATAACATTATGTTGTCTGTTAAAAGAGATCTTTTTTTTTTCCAATTTGGATACCTTTTCTTTTACCTTTTTGGCTAACTACTCCAGCCAAACTTCCAGTACACTGTTGAAGAGTGGGTAAAGCAGCATTTTTCACAATCTTAGTTCCATTTTTAGAAGTTTTCCATTGACCATTGTAGACTTTCATGTATGGCCTTTACAATGTAGAGTAGTTTTCTTCTATTTTTACTGTCCTTGTCTTTTCTTAAAACCATAACCACTTCTCTCTAGAGATTTACTTCATGGAGCTATTCAGTCCACAGGTCAGAAAGTAAAGTCCTCTTAAGACTGAGAAATTATCTAGATGGAACTTTGCAAAGTCCAAGGCCATGAAGATTGGGCTGAATCACGTTTATCGCCTAATAAATTATTTAACAATAAGTAAATGCCTTCCCAATTACTGTAAAGATCATTGGTCCCAGAGGTTTACGGAGCTGGTAAGCCTGCCTTCATTAACATTAACAGAAGTTTATGTGAGGAGGGGACCTGATCTTGTTTGAAGTCTAAGAATGTTCTAGAAAAGAATAAAAGCTCATGAGAAAAAAAAATTTTTTTTTACCTAATGATAAAGCTATGGGATGCACGGGCTTAGAAGAAGTTTTCTGTCCTGATGCTACAAAAATCATCGTGGGAACAAGTCAGCCATCAGTCACCCTGGAGTGACCTCCCATCAGAGAAAAGGCGCAGTTTACCCCTTTCACGCTGCTATTTCAACAGAGACAATTATTATTTGCTAAGTCGGGACCGTCCCCTGGTGACCGTTACAGAGCCTACCGGGCACTAAGAGCAGCTCAGATCCCTCAGGAAGCAGCGTGGCCTCCGGTCCCAAACCCACCCTCAATCAGTCACATCACTTATTTCTCTACAGGGTCCATGAGAGTGGCCGCCCTCCTATCCAGCAACGCCACAGTCCCAGGATACAAGGACGCCGCGGTCCTGACCTGCTGCGCAAATGTGGTCTCCACGCGGGGTTGTTCAGTGGCGTGAGCCTGCAGCTCAGGGAGAGGATGAAGCCGTCCCGGCTCAAGAGAACCCTCACCATAGACCCCCTCGGAAGGAGAGGCGCTGAGAGTTGGCAGCGCGACGTTTCCACCCACGTCGGTTCCCCCGGCTTCGCTGTGAAGTGTGAGCAACACTCCTTTCTCCTCCATGTCGTTAAATTCAGAATAATTTTTTCTGCATTTTTAATAGACTTGTGGTGAAGGCAGAAAGTCCTTAGGAGACTTACCTTGGGTTAATACTGAAAATCGTGAGCTGATATTGTCGTTATTGTTGATTTAATGTCACGTTCTCCCCCAGATTCCGCCTCTGGTTGGTCTCAGCAGAACTGTCTTCACAGTGGAGGTGACACAGAGTCCCTCACAGTGCGAACGAGCCTCGTGAGGCGACCGGTAGGGGCACATCATGAGCTCACAGGAAACTGAGCTCTGAGCCTCCTCTGGGCAGGTATCGAGGGCACCTGGACACTGCTGTAGACCATGGAAGTGGACAAAAGGACACCCATGGGGGTAGCAACATTGATCTTTGTTTTAAAGTTTGATTTCTACCCCCCAAATTTTTTAAGTTTTTTTTTTTAGTATTTCTATTTTCGCGGCAATAGACTTATTTGCATAAGTTCCGTTAATAGGCTGTCACTGGAAAAGGAGGTGAGAGGCCCGAGGCTTTGGCTCCAAGGTTTTAGTTAAAACTGACGTTCACATAATGAGAAATGACCTCACTTTTAAGGGAGCTAAGACTGACCTGATTGTGTACTGGTTTCTCTTAGAGAAGAGAGAATTCCCCAAAGCTAGGGCGACTGCAGGTGAAGTGTGAGGGTAAATCTTCCTAACCTCAAGTGGCCATTAAAACCCCATCTTATTTTGCATTATAAAAAAGAAAACCTTTCTTAGAGCAAACCACAGGATGCATCTTCACTTGGGTAAAAAATCAGGGCAAACAGAGTGTCAACATCCATGTGGTAAGACCAAAAATATTCTTTTTTTTTTTTTAGAGATGGCATTTGATCAGAGGGAGGGTCACTGTAGAAAGAAATACAATGTTTCTATGAAAAACTCCAGAAGCGCAGTCTTCTAGAAGCTTAGAACTTGGCCCTGTTCAGGGACCCTCAGCTATTTTGCACCTGTTCATTAACGCCTGAAGATTTGCGCCTCGTTGTAAATTCCATGAATCGATGGAAATGCAAACCGGGTCTCAGCCGAGAGAGATTTAGTTGCGTTTTTCTCCGCTGTGCGAAAAGCAGCTTTGCCATGACCTTGAGGCTTTAATATTCTCTCAGATTCACTTTCTGACTCCAGGCCTCTGACCTCTATGTTTAGAGCATTTTCTTTAGAAATGTAATTTCAAATCCGTTCTCTTCCCCTTTGAAAGAAATGTAAGTATCTTCCAAAGCTTCTTGTCAGTGTTCTGACTCAGAGGAGGTCTGTCTAGAACGTTTGGGCTTCTTTCTTTGAAATTTATCTTTCTGGAGTCCCTGTGTCCCAGTCTACGGAAAAAAGTAGGAGCCTAACTCAGATGGGGACTTCTACAACGAAGATGTAAAGTGACCCCCGTCAGGGTTTCATGAAACTTTTTCTTTTCTTTTGTGTAAAGCCAGTTAGCAAACGCTGACACGTAGGATTCCCTCTTCTCTTCTTAAAATCTTTGCAGCCTTTTGTTTCAGAAGGTTTGAGCTTATTCTCACTGCCCTATTGCCTGGCCTTGAATAAAGTCTTTCTTACCTTTTAAAATTTGTTCTACACCTGCTTTGCTTTGACCTCAGCTGTCTGCAATGAGCTGATTCTGTCATTTTGCTCCCAGTGCCAGTCCTTACCGTATTTTCGTATCTTCCAATTTCGTTTTCTTTCTGACTACAGTCCTCCAAAGTAACATTTTAAATTTTTCTCCCTCCCTTCTGACTTGGTATCCCTAGCACGAAATGACCTCACGGATCAGCTTTTGCTGGGGCCCAAGGTTCCCTCAGAGAAGCCTCTGTGCTACAAACCGAGAAGATGGGCAGGTCTGAAAAAGACTCACCTCCACAGTAGACTCACGGTCAACAGTGTTCTCATTTCCATCCACTTTCACTGCACCATGGAACAAGGTCACAGAGATTTGACACAGTATTCTGTCATAAATCTTGCCAGCTCTAGTAAACTGCACGTCCCTGGCACATAAGCCATGCACGGGGCTGCAGTGGATAACTGTTTCGACTACCCTTTGACTTGGAGTTCAGGCCGGACCTCATTGTCCTCCTTTCTGTTGTTCTGTTGTCTTTCTGTTGTTATCATTGTGGTCGTCATCGTTTTTACAAACTCCCTGTGCCTGTCTCTAGAGAGTCCAAAACCAGAGCCTAGGAAACGGAAAATAAATCTCTCCTCTGGTGCTGTTTTCTTTCCTGCTTCTTGGGGCCTATGGGATATTTGGCTGAAATCCTTGGAAGCCCAGACAGGAGTGGATCGTGCGTAAGCGGAGGAGAGCAGAGAGGAGAGCCCTAGATGGAGGGGGTCTGCTCAAAGTCAGGGTTAGAAATTGTAAAGCCTTAAGGGTTTGGAGGTTCTAGGCCATTATATTGGTTCAAGGGGACTTAGGAGTTGACATGCAAAATAGTTTTTTTGAGGGGGTCAGGGTAACGCTGAAACATGAGCGAGGAGCTGACCGGCTTGTTGAGGGGGGAGCCACTAGAGCCTGTGCAGTGAAGAGGGGGCGCCACTCTCTGAGACTTGGGTGGGCGTCTGGGGTGAGGCATGGGGTTGGGAAAGAGGATACGGTTTTTGAACACTCAGATTAGTGCCCCGAAATTGGGACAAGAGAGAGCACTGGATGTACAGGTTGGCAGGGGACAGGGGCAGGGGACGCGGGATAAAGGACAAGGGAGAAGAGAAGAGGAGTACCCGGGGGGGTGGTGGTAGGAGCCTTGAGAGTGATGAGAAATTGAGTCTTAGGGGCTTTGTGTGTCAGTGAGCATAGCTGACTAGGAGTCTGGGGAGTGTCTAAGTGTGTGTGAGAGAAGGGAGTTGAGAGCCAGGATGAACTAGGAGCGACTGGAGCCTTTTCTTTCTCTGTTGACTAGTCAAGGTGAACTTTCTGCGATTCCATAGGTAAGAGCTATGTGACGTGTCAGCGTACTTGAGTGGCAGGTGCCAATCGTCGGAGCCACCTGTCCTTGCCTAGTCCGGGACGCACCCCCTCTGTCTGTGGTAGATGCTGCTCTCCCCACCTGATGTTACGTGGTGAGCGTGATAGAACCCAGGCCATGATGAGGAGGCCTGGCTACCTGGTCACATTACGGCCCCCATTCAGGCCCTCCATCTTTCCCAAGGCAGCCGGTCCAAAACTGTGGTTTTATTTTTGTAAAAGGCGTGGCCTTGATACAAACCTTAGAAAGTGGCACGTAAGCATGTAATTAAGTCTCACCAGAGGCTGCGCAAACTACATTTTATCCTTCAAACGTTGATGAGACAGAGGCACAAATACAGCAACTTGTTCTCTACTATGGAGGACACATCCGGCACAGCCCAGACCGTGGGCGCCATAAAAGCCTCATAGATCCGGCAGATCCCTGAACGGTCACAGATGTGGGTGTCCCTACAGCTCATACTGTGCTTAACCTGCTGATCACTAGAGCTGATGTTACCATTGGTGTCACTATCATCACTGATGCTATTGTCTTAGAGAACTGACTTAGGCAAGCATTTACTTTTTACCCTTTGGGTCACACATGTCCTGCTAAGTCATTTAGGAAACTTGGTATTTTGTTCACCTTTAGTGGTCAAGCCTCTAGTTTTCACCATTAAGGATGAAATTAACTGTAGGTCTGTAGAATTTTTATTGAGTTTGGGGTAGAATTAACTTAAAGGATAAATACATCCATTTGCCCTGCTAGAGAGTCCCAGCTTCAAGAGTTAGAAATTTGTAGTTGCTTAGGAGGGCTTGCAGTAGGTTTAATATCCTGCTTGTGCCATGCTGGGGTTCCTAATGTCTTCTGAACAAAGAGCCCTGAATTTACACTTGACACTGACATTTCCCGGTTCTGCCCGTAGGAGTGACCCTGGATTGAAAAAACTGGTTTGGCCCTACTGGGAAGTGCAATTTGTAATGTGACCACCAGAGGGCGACACCACCACAAGAAAACCTTGGAGCGGCTGGGAAGAGAGGAGCAGGAGTTTTTTGCTTTTCTTCTCTCTTTTTGCTATTACAAGGATCTCATGAGCAGGACAACCTCTCCCCCACACCTGTAGCTCACAGAAGGAAGGTTCTCCGTCTGCCATGTACTTTAGAGATTTAAATGTTAGGAAAAAATCACAGCTATTCAATGCATTAAACAAACACAAAGTCTACACTAAATTTTGGTCTTTAGAAAAATACTAAAGAGACAGAATGAGAATAATGTGTGAGTGTGTGTGTGTGTGTGTGTGTGTGTGTGTGTGTGTGTTGGTGATGAGAAAGAAAGCAGCTGAGTCTTCATCTCCCAAAAAAACAAACAAACAAACAAAAAAGACCATGGATTAGATAATGCCTAAAAATGAAAAACCGGTAGGTAGCCTCAAGCCTGTGATATAGAGATGACTTTGGTTCCATGCGGGGAAGCTGTCATTGTTTACGTCAGGTGTCCTCAGCGTGGCTGACACAGGAAAACCGGAACCTTCCTGTGACCACTTTGAACAGCAAACACGGAGACACAGGGCTTATCACGGCAAAGTCGGGTGTTGTCACAAATGCAGGAAAGAATGTCCGACAGGAGGGAACCAGAAATTTGCTTTGCTCACAGAGTGGAAATCAGGCATAGAATAATAATTTTATGTTCCAGCCACAGTGGGAGTTAAAATTCCTGTGGTGTTTTAGGTGATCACATGAAAATAATATGGTCTTTCATGACCTTTACAGACCGGTTAAGATTTGTTTGAGAAACAGACTTCTGGGCTCTTTGCCCAGATGAAAGATGATGGACACTGACATGTTCTCTGAGTCTGTTTTTGATATCAGGACCTTTGCATTTAAAAAAAAAACCAACTATAATACTTGGTTCATCAATCAGCCCATAAATGGTCTGTCTTTCTTTTTAAGAGAGTAATCTTCATTTAACTTAGTTTTTATTTTTTACTTATGAATTATGAAGCAGACTAAAGTCAAAGCTTCCAGAGTAATCTCCAACGGTGGGACTAAAGGTTTCACCACCAAAAACCTACTGCTACTTCCTGGATTTAAAAAAACAAACAAACTGGGAAATGGACACACTGCCTTGGTTTCGGGCTGCAGCCTCTCAGCGGCCTCTGTAGCAACGGTGCTGGACCCACCAGTTTCGCTGCCCCAAGTGCCGGGAGGGGCAGAACCCACATTTCATAAAACCACTTTTCTCTTCCAGAACTCACACACTGAAATTGTTGTCAGAGATTCTGAGAATTGCTGTCTTCAGCGTCTTATAGTTTGTGTTTTCCAAGAGGCTTGGAAGACGATGAGTTAAGCCAATCTGGCGTATCTGTTTTCGACATCATTACAGCACCTCTAACGTAACCCGTGCACAATCAAGATCGTACTTTTGCCCACCTCCCAACCCGATCCTTGCAGAACCTTACACCTCTCGGGCACGGTCAGCTTTATTTTTTTTAAGCGCTCCGGTCAAAAATTTTGATGTTACTCTTGCTGCCTCACTAGGTCTCACAGCCATCACTGATCCATCAGCGCACCTGCCACCAGTCTACAACGTACGGAGAGAACCCACACACTCAGGTCAGGGCTACCATTTCTCCTCCATGGGGTTTTATAACAGTCTCCTAACTGGTTTTCCAGCCACTTTCTTGACCCACCTTATATTAACATGCCAAGGGTAGAACCTGTGAATCCTTAGAGATAAATTATTTTAACACCTGAATGAGGTCCTCCTTTTTCTCCTGAAAACCCTCCTCTTGCTCCCATATCGGTCACACCAAAACCCCAAGTGTTCGTCACAGCCACACAGTCCCACATTAATGCTTCTCAAAGTACTAGTATGAACAAGACAGGAGGTCTCCATCAGAAAATCAAGCACCTCGGTGCTTTGGCTGAGAACATCTTGCAGTGAAGAACATGTCAGCTGAAGGAACCAGGACCCTTAGTGACATGGCTGGTCTGTTTTCCATCTCAGGCTCTTCAGCTCTTTGCAGGTCGTCCTTTGAGAGCACTGCCCTAAAAATCTGGTCCCTGCCTGTGCGTCTCATGTCATCCTCCTTATTTAATCTCGTCCAATCTTGGAACATGGCAAAATGACCTCTTGCCCCACGGACTTTGCACTGGCTGTTCCCTGTCCCTGGGATAACTTTCTCCAGAGACCTCTGTGACCCCTGTTTTCCTCTTCTAGGTCTCGCTCAGACATCACATGGTCATTAAGGATTTCCTTGACCATCTTATGTAAGAAAGTAACTCCCAACCCACCCACTCCTTATTTACTTTACCCTATTTTATTAGTTTTAGAGGACTTGTTGCCATCCACAATACCGCTTGTTTGTCTGTCCTCTCTCCCTCATCGTTAGAATGTCATCTCCATGGGGCCCATGGCTCTCAGGTGTGCCTCTGTGTCTCCTAGAACCACTATAAGCCTGTGAAAAATGTGTGCTTCTTGTTCCAAAAGGGAATCGGCATGTAGGAGTCATGTAAGAGTGGGCCCCCTTCCTGATATCTATTGCAATGTAACAAAAGACCACAACCTTAAAACTGCTGCATGTCTGACTTAATAAGGATCCTGAAAATGACAATCTGCAACCCTGATATTAAATGATCAATTTTTGCACGAGGTGCTAAAACCCAAAATGTTGGGAGAAGCTCCCTGGACAAAGGACACTGGGGTCCTTTCTAAGGGTCTGCCCTTTAGGCTTTGTATGCCTCCCTTCACCCCACCTCTGGACTGAGACTGAGAGCGGCACTGTTCACACCTTGTGTTTCAGAGACAAAACAGGCTCGTACTGGGGTGGTCACTTTGCAAGGCACAGGACTCAGTGGGACTATTCAGTCATCCTTTGTACTTACCTACACACACTACATAAATTAGGCACATGGGTTAGTGTCACTTCTTTTTACTGAATATTGCATCTCTGAGATACATTTCAGTTTGCATATGTGGTCTTGCTTTCTTATTCACTTAGCTACTCCATGTCTTTTTACTGGAGAATTTGATCCATTTACATTTAAAGTGATTATTAATATCTATGTATTTATTGCCATTTTATTTTTGTTGTTTTTTTTCCTTCTTATCTTTTTATTTTTCTACTTCTTAAAGTAGGCCTTTTAACATTTCTTGTATACTGGTTTGGTGAAAATAACCTCATTTAGGTTTTTCTTGTCTGAAAAGTTTTGTTTTCTTTTTTAATTTTAAATGATAGCTTTGCTGAGTAAAGTAGCCTTGGTGTAGGTTCCTGCTTTTCCCCATTTTATATTTCATGCCAATACCTTCTGGCCTGAAATGTTTCTGTTAAAAACATTATCTAACCATGTTATGGCAACTCCCTTGAAGGTAACTAACTCCCTTTTTTCTTGGTGCTTTTAAGATTCTCTTTTCATCTTCAACCTTTGCCATTTTAATTATGGTGTGTCTTGGTGGGGACCTCTTTGAGTTCACCTTGTTTGGGACTCTCTGTTCTTCCTGAAATGCTGTCTTTTTTCCAGATTAGAAAAAATTTTGGTCATTATTTTTTCAGATTGTTCTTGATCCCTTGCTCTACCTCTTCTATTTATGATGCAGATGTTGTTACACTTTATGCTGTCCCAAAGTTCCCTTAATCTACCCTCATTCTTTTTCATTCTTATTTTCTTTTGATGCTTTGATTGTTTTTTTCTACCTTGTATTTCAGATTGCTGATTTGATCCTCTGCTTTATCCAACCTCCTTTTTACTCCTTCCAGTACGTTCTTTATTTTAGATGTGATATTCTTTCTTTTTAACTATTTCTTTTTTATAGTTCCTATGTCCTTTTTTGTGCTGTTGTAGTTCTCAGCAAGTTCCTTGAGCATCCTTATAAACATTACTTTGAACTTTATAGTTGATCAATTGCTTGCTTCCATTTATTTTATCTCTTTTTCTGGAGACTTCTCCTGTTCTTTAATCTGGGGCCTGTTTCTTTGTTTACCCATGTTGGTCGACTTTTTGTTTTTGCTTCTGTGTATTAGATAGATCTCTTATGACTCCTAGTCTTCATGGCTGGCCTTATGTAGTTGGTGTCCTGTGATACCCAGTGGTGCCGTCTCCTTAATTTTCTGACCTGGGTGCTATAAAGATGTCCCCTTTGTGGGTGATATCAGCCCTTTTCTTGTCATTGAGGCTGGATGGCTGAGGGTCCATTGTGCATGGATTGATCCTCATGCTCACTGAGGCTCAACATTGACCAGGGAGTGAAAGCTGCTGTGCAGATGCTAACCAAAATAATAACAATAATAATAATAACAACAGCAGCAACAATAACTTTAACAATAACATTAAAAATTAAAATTAATAATAAAACATTTAAAATAAAAATAAATAAAATTTGAGATAAAATTAAAAATAAAGAAAAATAAAAAATAAAGAAAAGAAAATAACAAAGAAACAAGGAAAGAAAAGAGAAAGCAAAAAAGAAAAAAATTTTAAAGAGAAGAAAAGAGTAATTTTTTTTTTTTAAGTAGAATTTCCCTGAGCAGGGTTCAGTGCCTGCTTTAGTCTCCCTTTGGACATGCTGTTTGTGAAGTTTGTTGGATCCTGCTTTGATGTTGTCTAAATCTGGCTAATGGAAGTGATTGTTCTAGGCCTCTTGGGAGATAATATTGTGCAGCCCAGGGTCAAACACTGTCTATGCCTGGACCTTGGCAGTCTGTTTGAAGCTACAAGTGATCCGTAGATTGTGGCTGACTGTGCTGGGCTTGGCTGCACACAAGATAAACCAAACTGTGTTCCGCAGTCAGCTTTCACCAGCACTGAGCTCAGGGATAGATCTGCACACATCCCAAGTCTCCCCAGAGTACGTCTCCACCTGCCACCACCTCTCAACTGCCCGTTAGGCTCAGTCATTAAATGAGCCTCTGTGAGAATCAGAGAGATTGAGCTAGTGGATCTCCCATAAAAAGACAGTCCTATTCAGGCTTCAGGAAAGGTGGTAAGTGTTGTCCACTCCAGAATTACGCAACTGTGTCTGTCCCAGATTTTCCCATGAGCAGAGCCGCTACTAGTCATGTGGGTGGGACCGCCAAAGCTTAAAACACAGGTCTGCCAGAAGTCGGGACGTGGTTCTATCAGTTCTCCCATGAGTAGGCAGTGCTGGTTAGGTGCATGGGAAAGTGGAGAAAATGGTCTTACATCAAAGCCAGTCACTTACACACCCTGAGTCTGTGCAGACTTCTACACCCAGGACTATGCAGGTGACAGTTCACCAGGACCTAAGATCTACCAGGTCATGTGAAAGGAATTCCATAGAGAAGGGTGTTTGCATTCCTCCAAGTTGATGTGGTTAGAAGGGATCACTCCACCCAAGAATGTTAGTGACTGCAGCAACAGAGAATGACTCAGCAAAATAATACCCACAGCTGCCTCCCCCAAATTCTCCCTTAAAACCCCCACCTACAGACTCTCCACAGACAACTTTAGTCTGCATTGCTCTTTCTCCACTAGAGCTTGGGGGGATTGTGAATTAAATTTTGTGCATTAGCTCTTTAAAAAAGTGTGTGTGTGTGTTTATTTCTAGGTTCTCTATCCTGTTCCATTGAGCTATGTATCTATTTTTATGCCAGTACCATGCTGTTTTGATTACTATGGCCTTATAGTATAGTTTGATATTAGGTAGCATGATTCTTCCAATTTTGTTCTTCTTTCTCAAGATCACTGTTGTTATTCAGGGCCTTTTGCTATTCCATATAAATCTTTGAAATATTTGGTCTAGCTCTGTGAAATGCATTGCTGGTATCTTGATAGGAATTCCATTCAATCTGTAGATTGCTTTGGGTAATATAAATATTTTAATGATATTAATTCTTTCTATCCATGAACATGTATGTGCTCCCACTTCTTTGTATTTTCTTCAGTTTCTTTCTTCATTGTCATAATTTCCTGAGTACGGGTCTTTTATATCATTGGATAAGTTTATTCCTGAGTATGTTATTCTTTTTGAAGAAATTGTGAATAACATCGTTTTCTTAATTTCCCTTTCTGATAGTTCATTATTAGCATATAAAAATGCTCCTGATTTCCTGATATTAATTTGGTATCCTGCTGGTTTACTGAATTCACTTATTAGTTCTAGTACTTTCTTGGTAGAAATTTTAGGGTTCTGTATGTGCAGTATCATGTCATCTGCAAATAAAGACAGTTTTACTTGTTCCTCTCCAATTTGGATGCCTTTTATTTCTTCTTCTTGTCTGATTGCTGTGGCGAGGACTTCCAGTACTATGTAGAATAAGAGAGGTGAAAGCAGACATCCGTGTCTTGCTCCTGATCTTAAGGGGAACACTTGTAGTTTTGTCTGTTGAGTATGATGCTGGCAGTAGGTTTGTCATATACGACCTTTATTATGTTTAAGTATGTTCCTTCTATTCTCAAATTGCTGAGAATTTTTATCGTAAATAAGTACTCAGTTTTATCAAGTGCTTTTTCAGCATCTACCGATATGATGATGTGGTCTTTATTCTTCATTTTTTTAATGTGATATACCACATTTATTGATTTGTGAGTATTGTACCTACCTTACATTCCCAGAATAAATCCCACTTGATCATGGTGTATGATATATTTGATGCATTGCTATATTTGACTTGCTAATATTTTGTGGAGGATTTTAGCATCTATATTCATCAGGGATACTGACCTATAAATTTCTTTTTTTTTTTTTTGAGTGTCATACCTGGTTTTGGAATTAGGATAATGCTGTCCTCATAAAATGAGCTTAGGGGTCTTCCTTTCTCTTGAATTTTTTGAAATAGTTTGAGAAGGGAAAGTGTAAGTGCTATTTGGAGTGTTTGGTACAATACACTTGAGAAAACATCCAGCCCAGGGCTTTTATTTATACGGAGGTTTTTTTTTTATTACTGCTTCAATTTCATTTGCCATTATCATTCTATTTAGGTTTTCTGATTTTTTCTGATTCAATTTTGGAAGATTCTATGTTTCTAGGAATTTATCCATTGCACCAGGTTGTCCAGTTTGTTGGCATGTAGTTCTTCATAATGTTTTCTTTAGATCCTTTGTATTCCTTTGGTGTCAACTGGACTGATATGTGTAGAAAAATGAAACTCGACCACCTTTTTACACCACACAAAAGAATAAATTCCAAATGGATTAAAGATTTCAATGTTAGACCCGAAACCATAAAAATCCTAGAAGAAAACACAGGCAGCAAAACCTCATACACTATTTGTAGCAATATTTTACCTGCAGTATCTCCTCAGGCAAGGGAAACAAAAGAAAAAATAACAAATGGGACTACCTCAAACTAAAAAAATTTTCACAGCAAAGGAAACAATCAACAAAATAAAATGACAACCTGTGGAATGGGAGAACATATTTGCCAATACACCTGATAAAGGGTTGATATCCAAGATTTATGAAGAACATATAAAACTCAACACCAGAAAAACAAACAATCCAACTGTAAAATGGACAAAGGACCTGAATGGACACTTCTCTAAAGAAGACATTCAGGTGGCCGATAGACATTTGAAAAGGTGCTCAATGTCCCTAATCGTCAGAGAAATGCAAATTAAAACCACAATGAGATATCATCTCACCTCTCAGAATGACTATCATCAGTACAATAACAAACAATAAGTGCTGGCGAGGACGTGGAGAAAGGGGGGCCCTTTTGCGCTGTTGGTGGGACTGCAGACTGGTGCAGCCACTGTGGAAAGCAGTATACGGATACCTCAAAAAATTAAAAATGGAACTGCCTGTTGACCTAGTGATCCCACTTCTGAGAATTAATCCAAAGAATCCTGAAACACTAATTTGAAAGAATATAAGCACCCCTATATTCATTGCAGTTATTTACAATGGCCAAGATTTAGAAGCAGCCCAAATGTCCATCAGTAGATGAACGGATAAAGTAACAATGGTACATTTACACAATGGAATACTACTCGGCCATAGAAAAGAAGAAAACTTTATCCTTTGCAACAGCATGGATGGACCTGGGGAACATTATGCTAAGTGAAATAAGCCAGTCAGAGAAAGACGAATATCATATGATTTTAATTATGTGGAATCTAACACACAAGCTGAATTAACAAACAAAATAGAGACAGACTAATAGATAGAGGGCAGGCTGACATCTTTGGGTGGAGGGGTTAAGAGGTGGGGGGATTGAGAAAAAAAAGAGAAAAAGGACGCGTGGACACGGACCACAGTGTCTTGATGGCAGGGGATAGGGAAGTAAAAGCAGGATAAATGGTCATGGAAATAATAGAATTTAAAAAGTGTCTGGATCTCCAGCTGATATGATCGCTCCTTGGCAGACAGAAAACCCTCTGCTTTTTCCAGTTGGATGTTATGTGGGCACCTTTTCCCAGCTCTGGTGCTTGGGGCTGAAAAGCCCAGCCTGGGGTTTAGTCCCCACACTTCTCGGAGGGGAACGCCCCACAGCCGAGTGCGTCTTCGGAACTTCATTCGCTGCCCCTTTAAGCAGGAGGGCCAGCCCCATCCGCGTAATGCATTTCCTAAGAGCCGCGACGTGGCTCTTCCGCAGATCTTGGGTTGTACGGTTCATCTTTTGACAGTTTTTAGCTGGTTTTTCGGAGCGATTGTTCTTTAATTTACTTGTATTTCCGATTTTGTCCTGGGAGGATATGAGCATGAGATCCACCTACTCGACGGCCAACTTAGGGAAAAAAAGAAAACTGTGCATCGCATTTTTAAACAGACGTCATTATTTTATTGTTTGAAAAAACATGTAATCGTATTTTAACATGTGACTCTATTAATTATACAGAAAAAGGTGTCAATTTTCAAAAATGCTTTATTATATTTTGTAAAACTGTAGTTTATATTAAAGATAAAGCGGTTATTTTTAAAACTAAAATTATTATGATATTTCAAAACCATCAATGTTACTTTATAAGCTAGTTTATGTAGGCAGCATAAGAAAGTTCATACCATATACACATAAATTAACAAAATGTAATCGAGCTAACACCTGGGTAACCACCTAAGTCAGGAGACAGTGCGTTGCCAGCATTCAGAAGCCCCTCTGTGTGCAGTCCTGGTCACAAAATACTCCCTTACACCCAGGAGTGACAATTTCCTGTGTCCTGGCAGGTCCACACGAGGCTCAGGTAGACGGAAGAACATGGGCGGAGCTGCGGGGATGTTTGACACGCCTTTTATTCAGGGTGGGCGAGCCACGCGGGCTGCATGTCTGTGTCTTTGCACGCACCGTGAGAAGCCCCACCTCCTTAAGCACCAGCACGGACAAAGCCGGCAAACGGCCAAAATGCCAGGGAAAACAGAGTGATTCTGAGCACGGGAGCCCACTGTGTGTTATGGGAGCCGTTTATCAGACCCAGACTCGAGGCTATGAGAACACACTTTATCAGGCCCCTTCAAGGCACCTGGGTGAGCGGTTCACCCTACACCTGAATTTATGGCCATTTCCATTATTTATTTACTTCAGTCTTTTCAACTGCACTAAATCTAGGGATTGGGCTTTAGAGTTTGTCTCCTCAGCTCCCAATAAAGCACATCATACTTCAAGTGCCAGAGTATCTTGAATTTTTTACTCTCTGTTTAGTTGTAAGTGTGACGCTTATGACAGCAAGCTGTGTCATTCTTTTTTCTTTTTTTTTCTTCTTAACTTTATTTGTATTGTGGTAAAGTGCACCTAAACTTTGCCATCGTAACCATTTTTAAGTTGACAATTCATCGGCCTGAAATAAATTCATAATGTTGTGTATGCTTAGGGACTGTTTATTTCCCATGTGATTTGGCCTTTTAAACATTTCAGGACCATCTGATTGTTCAGATATTGTGCGCAATTCGGAAGCAGTATTTAAACCACAGTCACTGCTACTGGTTGGCAACACATGACCTGAGGAAAATCGTATTATTTTAAAACGACTCCCCACCCACTTGTTATATGGAACGGGAGTCCTCTCGCCCGTTACAAATACGGGCAGCCTCTTGATTAGCAGATAGACGTATTTTTTAGGAAGAGCATTAACTCTTTCTCTGACCATGTCGTTAGTCTGTTACAGAAATATTTTTTTTATTTCACCCACGAGAAATGCAGCCAGAATATGCACTAGAAATTCCATGGCGTTTCGTTTTGAGGTGAAACAATTTCATGCCCGAGAGCCACAGTGTGTGTGTTTTCTTGCCCCCGTCCTGGTTAGGACTTCGTCACTGAAGCGTCGGCCTTGAAAAAAGTAAAAAGACATGTTTGCTCTTCCAAAAAGGCAGAGGTGTCCCTGGCCGATGGGCCTGTGCCGTGTGACCCGGTACCGTGTAGTGTCCTTGCCACTACCCTCTGACCACACTGGCAGACGTGACAGGGAGCAGCACAAACGCCCAGGAACTGAGGGGTACGTGGGACACTCCCGCTTCGGGGAAGCAGCACGAAGGGGTGCAAATAAAGAGACGACACTGTATCTGAACGGGTAAACACGTTTTGAAAAGGGTGGTGATTTCTAAAGCTTTTAAACGCAAATTTTGAACATTTTGAAGTCCTGTGAATACTTGGTATGCTTGATAATGGTCACAAAAGATGTCCAGAGCCTCATCCTGGAATCTGATTGGCCCTTTACATGACTGAAGGGACTTTGCAGATGTGGCGAAGTTAAGGATCTTCCGATCAGGAGGACGTCCTGGATTATCCCGAACGGAATCACAGTGTCCTTACGAGAGACAGGCAGAGGCCAGAGTCAGCAGCAAAAGGAGAAAAGGCTGCATGATTCTATCCAAGGTGCAAGCGAGGAGGACTTCACCAAAACTGGAGTCAAAGACGCATCTCAAGGCAGCCCGCAGAGGGCGCACGACCAGCAGCGCCTTGATTTTTGCCCAGGGAAGGGAAAAATGCGAATACTAGGGACACATCAAAAAGCACAAGTTCCTAATTGTTTCTACATGGAGACCTATTCGGATTTTCAAAGCATCTTTTTACAGCAGATGCACAACGGAATTTAATTTTTGAGGAACATAATCTGAGCTGTCAGCTTCAGAAACAAGTAAAGACCCTGAGGCACAGAGAACATCAGGCGGAGCCTCGGAAGCCACCCCGAGAAAGCGACTTCTGTGATGAACTGTCAGTGCCAGCAGGGGGGAGCTGCAGGTCCTGGGCAGGAATGAAAGTCCAGTGAATCCTTGGGAGGGCAGGCCTTTGGGGGAGGGGGCAGGATGAAGGCAGTGGAAGATGATGCGGTTGCCTGTAGGGGGTGGGGTTGTGTTTCCAAAAAAGAGAGCCTGAGGGTGGGGCAGACGCCAGTCTCCAGGGACAAAGAGTCTCCCTGTGAAGATGGGGCATCGGAAGAGCAACCCCCGCGCACAGCAAAGGACAAGGAACAGGGTGACGAGAAGACAACCCAGAGGGGACTAGGAGCCTATAGCCAGGAGAGGTTTTGGTGTCAGGACAGGCAGAGTCAAAGGCTGGAACCAGCAGCTTGACAGGCTGATCTTCCATTAAAAAGGGACTGAGGAGGAAAATTTAGACATGGATATGTTCTGGCCCCAGACATTGGGCAGGGAAGGGCAATGAATGAGAGAGTGTGTGGATGGAACCGCTGTAAAAAGAGGACCGTGAGTGCTAAGCGAGGACAGGGCTTCCAGTGTTTCGCTCAGACTTGGTAAGCAGGGAGCTGGCTCTTAAAGCTGGGGCTGGAGTCGAGTCAAGATACTGAAGCATCACCCTGCACTGCCCCCTTCAAAGCAGGTACCCTGGGACTTCACACGGTCCTCCCCAGTCGCCATCACTGCCCCTTCGTATTTTCCTGCATCTCATCATGGTCTGACATCCCTTCCATTTCAAAGGTGATTTTAGTTTTGGGAAAAGCCGTAAGTCGCAGGGCACCAAGTCTGGGCTGTAGAGGGGCTGAGTCACCTGGGTGATTTGATGTTTCACCACACAGCTCCGTATGAGACGGGATGCATGAGCAGGTGCGCTGTCATGGTGAAGCTGCCGATCACCAGCTGCCCATAGCTGCGGCCTTCTGAGTCATACAAATAGTTTCTGTGGAGGAACATTCAAACCTAACACAAAATTTGATGCAGATTTGTTGCTCTACTCACCGAGTAATTTTGAATGCGATGGCCACACAGCACACATGCTCACTCAACAGCACCTACCGCTCCCACTGATGAGTACAGTGAAGTCGTCATTGTTCACGCATGTGCATTCCCGTCCACGCTTCTTGGCTTCCAGGTTGCATCAGTGTCATGCAAACTGGTCTCATTATATTAACAATGGCTGGACTTTTACCAGACAGACTATTTTTTATGTATATGGATATATATAGATATATAAGTATAGATATATAAATATAAATAATGGAATACTACCATGCATTAAAAGAGAATCTTTTCATTTGTGACAAAATGGATGGTCTCGGAGTGTATCGTATTAAATTAAGTGAAATAAGTCTGACAGAGAAAGGCAAATGCCGTATGATGTTACAGTATGTGAAATCTAAACAACGAGACACATGAAAAAACAAAACGAAACAAAAACAGGCTCATGGATACAGAGAATAAACTGGTGGTTTTTAGAAAAATGTGGATGGGAGGATGCTGAAAGTCGGTGAAAGGGATTAAAGGGTGCGATCTTCCAGTGATAAATTAAAAAGTCACTGAGATGTACCAAACAGCATAGAGAGGGCGGTCAATCACATTGCAATAACTTGGTATGGTGACTGAGGGTAACTAGGCCTGTCGTGATCACTTTGTAATGTACATAAACACTGAGTCACCAGGTTGTACACCTGAAACTAGTAGAACATTGTGAGTGAATTATACTTGAATTTTAAAAAGACAAACGTATAACGAGGTTCCATCTTAAGATGGAAATTAGCAAAAACCAGAAGACGATGATCAGAGAGAGCAGAATGCCTGTGCACTGCTGGTGGGAATGTGAGATGATACAGCCATGCTGGGATACAATATGGCAGTTAGTTCCTTAAAAAGTTAAACATAGAATCACCACATAAGCCTAAAATTCCCCCTCTGAGTATATATTTCAAGTAATTGACCGTATGGTCCCAAATAAGTATTTGCGTGCACATGTTTCTAGCAGACTTAGTCAGAACAGTTAAAGTGTGAATGCAACTTTAGTGGCCGTGGGTGGATGAATGGGTAAGCAAAATGAAGTATATACTAACAATGGAATATTACTCCGCCTTTAAAAAAGAAAATCCTATAATATACCTGCAACATGGGGAAACCTTGAGGATGTTCTACTAAGTGCAATAAAACAAGCACAAAAGGACAAACACTTTATCACTTTAATTACACAAGGTATTTAGATTAACCAAAATTATAAAGGCACACAGTGTAATAGTGGTTGTCGGGGTAGAAGGAGAGAGAGTGAGAAATTTTGTGATTAATAAATAGTGTTTCCGTTTCACAAGGTGACGAGAATTGAGGATGGTTGGTGGTGGCGGCTGTACACTAATGGGAATGTAGTTAATACTATTGAACTGCACCTTAAAATAGTTAAGATAGTAACTTTATTCTGTATGTATTTCACCACCACACAAATTTTTTTTAATCATCGTTTCTCCGAATGTGAACGAAGACAGTCCTAAGCGGGCCATCTGGCTCTTGTGGTGGTAAGGGTGGTTTTCAACAACAACAACAACAACAAAAGAAAAAACAGTGCCTGGTCCCTTGCCTGTGACTTTACAGCTCTCAGACTTTCTGAGTGGTTTTGTTGCTGTCCTAATGTAAAGTTTCTTTATGAGAAAAAGTTAAACTAGTGAGACATTATGTGTTCCTTTAAAAACTTTTCCTTGTTTTAACTATCAGTTAATGCCATGGGTAACTCTTCTGCTTGTTTCTCTC
>PVJD01014764.1:0-27718 GCA_004026545.1 Mormoops blainvillei
TTTTTTTTTTTTGGCTGTTGCTCCAGGCAATTTCCAAATTATTAAGAACTTCGCTTTTTCTCTGCACTCAGCCATTCTTCATACTCAGTCAGAATGATCTTTTCAAATAAAAATTTGATTATGTCACTCCTTGCTAAAAACCCTTGAATGACTTCCTCTTGTTCCTGGGATAAGAGCCCAAACCCTTACGTAACTTCAAAAGCTGGGCCGGCTGCCCGTGTCTACCTCCGCAGAACACAGCAATAGTTCATGAATGTGCTACTGTCCACTTCCCCCACTGTGTTAGTCACTGTCTGCCAGTCTTCATCAAGTGCTTGTCCACCAGCCTATGCGTAATGACCAGAACATCAAATAATAGCACAGGTGTCACCATTGAAAACAGGTGATTAGAACACCCATCGGAAGCAAACAAAAATCTCAGCAGGCAAAACAAGCATTGCAAAGAGTCCCACGAAGCCAAATGCCACGTGAATGTGAATTTAAAGGAAGACCATGCGAGACAGGAGGGCTCACTTTAGTTGTTGCCACCTTTTCCTGGAGAATGAACTGCTTTGAAATTATTCTATGAGCTAAAAAAACAAATAACAAAATTGGCTCACTCCGAGGGGGGCTGACTCGGACTCCTGAATGCCACCTGAGGTCAGTTGGTGGGCCCAAAGATGAATTCAGCCATTTACATTTGGGGACCACCTCTTCCAAGTTGGAGTCCCCACTGGGACATGGAATGGGCATTTGGAGGCTGGCTTGGCAGACGTGGAGGCTGATTTCAGCAGGTGCCTGGAAGCAGAAGAGCCTGCGGGACCTAACAGGTGGCCTTCAGGTCACTTCTCCCCTGGGCCCTGAAGCCATATTTATTCCTTTTCTCTCCACAGTCCTTATTTGCAAAGATATGGGCTCACTCGTACCTCAGAGTTGACCTGTGGGGAGTGGGGGGTGAACTGAAGCCTGGGGAGAGAGCCCCAGCACACATGGATCTTTTTCTAAAGTTGATGACTTCTGACCCTGTGCTTCCGAACTCGACGATTCCAATTGCACAGGTGCTGCCTGAGGTGGGGAGATTTCTTGTGCATTTCTGGGACCATATAGACGTGATAGAGCAAGAATCTCAAACTGAGCTATTTTCAAGTTTACCAGAATGTTGCTACTTGCATAAAAGCTTTAGTTAATGGAAAAAAGGAGAAAAAAGTTCCAGATTTTAAACTTAAAATGATGAACATGTCTCAAAAGTTAACTGTTACTCTACCTGGGGAAAAAATACCTATGATTCTTTTTAATGTTATGTTTGCTTAAGGAGAAGTACAAAAATAATTGTGTCCAAACATTTAAATTTATATTAAATCCCCTCTCATTATCAGATTCAGAAAGCCCATTCCAGTATGCTTAATTGTGTGATAAAGTGTTTACATTTTCTCGATTCAACCACTAGGGTGCACATAAGTTTGGAAGATATTGGGAAAAGACTTTATTTTTACTGATTTTAGAATATGTTTTTGAAAAATTAAATGAATCTCTGGAAAATTAAATGAATCTCTGGATATTCATATTCGTAGGCTGACTGACTGAGCGAAGCTTCTTAATAGAGTTTAAAAGGCTGAGTGTTTGTAAAGTCAGGAAATTGTAAATGCTACCGTACTTGGTAGAATTATGGATAATCTCCTCAGTCTTCTCACCTGCCTATAGATACGGCATAAAAGCGAATAGGAAACTTAATACCGTAGCCCTCCCCACGCACTTAGAGAAATAGGGGACTGACGTAGCGTAACCAAAAATGCGTGGTCCGTTCCGTTCACCCTGGTGCAGACTTTCTCCCCTCTCCTTATGGAAAGAGCAAACTTAGAGAACAAAGCAAGACAGGCCTATTTTTGTGCGTATAATATACTTAGCACTGGATTAATGGTGCAGCGTATTAATTTGATTGAGGACATGAAGATATTCAAAAGGTAGGACGCAGAGAGTGCATTCAAGCATATGCAACTTGTGTTCTGCCTCCATGGGAATTACAGGGACAATGGAAATACGGACTGTGTTTAATTTTTCCTCATCCTTAATACCTTTTTTTCTGCCTTGATTCATTATGTTCCTTTAAAGCCTTGAATGAAATTGTAAGCAGTATGAATAAGTCTGCCCTGACTGATTTTCATTATTCACCAGAGTCGTGTAAAAATCAACAAGTACAAATCAGTTTACGTCCGGCTGCCTACACAGGTGTTCAGTATTACGTAAGAGTGCTTCGGGCCTCCAGAACGTTTATATTCCAAGTCTTCTTTTAAATCTCTCTTTATTTTTATTTACTCCTTTAATAGGAAAATGCCAGTTTTACACTCACAATCTGTTTTATTAAAAAATAAATGTCATTATAGGAAATTATTCTGTATTCTAGAAACATATGCAGAAGGGGTAACGCCTTAGTACAGAATACTCTTTTTTTGTGTCAAATATCCAAAACAGAGACTGCTGATTTCCTTATTTGCAATATCCTATGTTTGGCAATAGAAACAGAACTGCTAGTATTTTTTGGTGCCTATTTGTTATTATAATTTTAACAAATAAATGAATACCTTTTTATAGTATACCCTGGGGAATTGTTGGCAAAAAAGAATTTTGTTCTTTGTATAAATGAAAACCTTAAAATATTTAGGCTATAATGACTAGTAATTATATATGTAATTAATTTATATGTTAAGGAGAGGAGAGAAAGGGTGTGGGGGAGAGAAAGGGTGTGGAGGAGAGAAAGAGAAAGGGTGTGACTTTTTGGTTCTACTTAAGAAGCGGTGTCCGTCAGTGGACCTTAGACATCATCTACTTCAGCCCTCCAGCTCGGACCCAAATACCATTCAAACAGCAAATACTTCCCTGACTTCAAGCACAAGAAAGCGGATACATCTAGTACTGCCAGGATCATAGGACTAAGAGATACCGGTGCAGGTCACTCCCCCTTGTTAAACCGGTTTCTTGGAAAGCTTATCTGCTAATGCACAATTCTCAAGCAAAGCAAAGCTGTTTCTCTATTGGCGTTAATTATTTATCAATGCAGAGAAAACACTTTCAATTCCAATTAAATTGTCACTAATTACTTGTGAACTAGAGGCTAAGATGCTTAGTTTCCTGCTTCCTTCTGAGAAAATATAAATGTACCTTCATCCTTGAAGTCAATTTATAGGGGAAAAAACATTTATTTTGGAATCAGGAAAAAAAAAAAGAGAACTGGGTTTGAAACTACCCATGTGCTCTTGGGCAGATGAGTTGAATACTTGACCTCAGATTTCTTTATATATTATATAAGAAGTTTAGATTACTAATTTGAGTTTATGGCTCATTTAAATGAAAACATATAACATCCCTCTGTATCCCCGCCCCCCGATGTACTCAAATATCTTAATTGCAGGGTAGTACCAAGAATGTTATCACTGTGTAGCAAAGCAGCTGGGATTTCTTTTATTGATACCCATCGGTTGTTTTGAAAACTGTTTTTCTTATATTGCCATACTTCTGTTTCAAACGGAGGCAGCAGAAATTATAGTAGAGTTCCCCAGCCAGCCGCAAAATGTTCCATTCCATTCTTTTTTCCTTTTCCTGGAATCAGTTACATCAATTTGGAGCCAAGTATATACTAAGATGGCCAATGATAAATACCTTTTCTGTGAAATAAAAACTTGATGGTAAATCCTTAAAATTTTCCTAAGAGAAAGGTCTATGTGACTTCAGAGGATAGGGAATATTATGTAGAAATATAAATCATATAAGAAAAAACTGTCCTTTTTCAGCGCTAAGCACCAAAGTGTTATCAGTCTACAGCCCAAAGGCCAAATTCAACCAGGTGCTGTTTTTATACAGCTCCTAGCTAAAAGTGCTTTAAAAATGATTTTTTTTTAAATTAAGGGAACATAGTATTTTATGTCACATGAAAATTATATAAAATTCATGTTTTAATGTCCATAAAGTTTTGTAAGAAGGTAGCCACGTCCATTTGCTTAGTGTATTGACTGCACTGCTTTCAGAAAGTTGACTGGCTCCTGTAGAGCCCCGATACGTGTAGCAAAGCAAAAAATATTTGCTACTTGGACCTCGATAGAAAATAGCAACCAGGCCCCTGCCAATAAAGAGTTGAAGGCAGGGACAGTATCACACATGGGCACCTGGCTCAGTGTTCACATGCAGGCCTGTGCATAATACCTTAAGGCAGGAAGAATATACAAAAACATTGAGATTATTTTCTCATTATAAAAAAGAACAAATACCTTTAAATTTTAAAAAGTCAACAAAACTGTGTCCGATTAAACCAATGAAGCTAATATGCAAAGGACCAGCTGCACTTTAAAATTTATAATACCGTGAACAAAAGAATTCACAGGAGTAAATTTTAGGCTTGTGAGACTATATGTAGTGAAAATATTATCAGTGTTCCTTTTGTTGTTTGGAAATTGTTCAGTTTTAGACCCGACTGAATTCTCTTTCATACCTCTTAATGAAAATGGAAAAGAAAAATCTTTCTGTATACTTGATCATTTGACCTAGGCATTCCTGATTGTTTACTGATTAGTTCAAGTACAGTGTGAGCCAATACCCTGAAAATAACCTGTAATTCAGAGTATCCAATGGCCAATCTCTTCATAACGGAGGTACGCTACTGGGGAAAAACATTACGCTTACCTGTCAACACTTAGTCACTAAGGACATTTTACTTCAGTTCATTGATTTTCCCTGAAGAGAAAGTACCTTTGAATCCACCCTGTCCATCTTCTCCAGAATCGTGTCACGTATGTAAGTCTGTAGATTTTGATGCTGTCATTTTATTTTTATGTTGGCTATGGCTTGGTGTCTGTGACTAGTTATTCCTCTGCTTTCTCTAACTTGAAAAGATTACTGCTCACATACTCCCAAACACTGAAGGAAAAAGATTACATCATTTCAAAAGAACTGAAGGAAGAAAAAAAGCATCCGCGTGATAAGCTTTCAAAATGTGAAAGGGGTTTTGCTTGGTTCTTTTAAGAGCCTTTTACCTCTTGTTTAAAAAAAATGTGGTCCTTCAAAATTTCTACATATAGCAATGAAAACGTGCTGGGAAGGGTCCTTGGTTGAGTTGCTAGAAAGAGTTTCTCGACTCATTTGATGAGAGAGAGAAATCGGCCCCAAGAAGAAGTCCTCTTCGTTCCGTTCTGCCTGGACTGGGCTTTCCTTCTGGCTGGTGATTAGAGCCTCCTGACAATTCAACAAAATCGCTAAGTGGAGAAGTTCTTTTTAAATATGGGTTAATGACTTTGTAAATCTAGTGCCTTAAGCGAAATTAAATTAAACATTTAGCCATTCATCTTAAGCATCCTTAACAATTCAAAGCTTCACAGTATATCCAGAACCAAGGAATTTGAGCAACTTTTGCTGAGAACCCCTTGGGCCTGGCTGTGCTCAGAATAAAAGAGTTGAGACAATCTTTGGGCCCTGCCCTCTGGGAGATGCCACATGGAGGGGCAGAGATCACTAACAGACTAACGGTCCCTTCAGAGGCGGGTGTCACCTGTTAGGCCAGTGCCAGGTGGTCCATCTCCAAATGGCTTCTTGCTTATGGAAACCCTGTGTTATAGAAACTACTGCAAAGATGTGTTTCTAACACATTTGTCAGTGTCCTGTAGACAAAACCTCCTCACAATATGTTCCTTATATAATAGAGATTATTCCTTTCACTCTAATGTCTTTGCTTTAGGTAGTGATTGGTGAAA
Source organism: Mormoops blainvillei (assembly GCA_004026545.1). Classification (NCBI taxonomy): domain Eukaryota; kingdom Metazoa; phylum Chordata; class Mammalia; order Chiroptera; family Mormoopidae; genus Mormoops; species Mormoops blainvillei. Next base: position 5,715 of record PVJD01014764.1, read on the forward strand.
GTTACCTTACTTTAATCATTGGACACTTTTGTCTTTAGATGATCACCCAGGGGCAGCGCCTAAGCATTAGAGATTTAAGCTCACATGAGGTTGAAGTAGTCACCATTTAATCATTTACATGTGTCTCCATGTTTTGAATTAATTCCAGGACGTTATCGATCATACTGAGGTGTGACACATCAATTTGGTTTTCAGATACAGTGTTGGGACTCTTCGCTTTTAAAATAGTAGCTTTATATTTGTTTGCTGAAAGGAAAACTTTCTGACCTGAAAGAAACTTTTATGGAGGGATTATTTACTACCTTGAGTTAGTAACCAATAAAATAATAAGGACATAGAGATGATAATTTTCTCTTTCATATTTTAACCAACAAATACTAAATTATCATCTAGATGAAAATGAGGAAGTTCAAATGGGAGGAACAGATACAGAATGTCTTAAGTTTTATATCTAAAAATTAACAAACTAGCCATAGTCTCTCCATTTTAACCTACAAGTATTAAGAGTCTCTTCTATGGGTCAGTGACGGTACCGAAGACAGCAGGATGAACTTGACAAAGTGCTATAAAACCCAGTCCCATTGTTTGTACTGCCAGACTCAGGGGAAAATGAGGTAAAATGAATCTGTGGGTTACAGCTTACAAAAACAAAAATAGTTTTTCCACAAAAGCATGCATGAGGGTGGAATTTTACCTTCTGGTTTTCTAGGCTGGTTAATCTTTGTGACAATGTCCATAAAGACACGCTCTTATAAATAAGCTCTAGGTCTCAAACTCAGGTTGAGAATGGTTTTTGCATAGCATTTGCTTTTTTAGAAATAAAATAACCTAAAAATAGAATAATCTAAGAAGATACCATGCCCCCATTCTTCAATTAAAATCTTTTTCTGCAAATCCAAAAGGAAGTATTGTCTATAGATTTTCCCACCCCTCAAAAATAGAGTAAAATTTATTTTTTTCAGATACAGTTAAATGAGTCTTGTAGTCCTCACTCAAGTGTCCCCACTCTAGAAACCTTAGAATCATTACCCTGAACATAGACACTTCTCACGCAAATGTGACAAAGTGTCTCCTGGAAGCCACCTCCTTTGGCGTTATTTCATTTTCACTTGCTGGAACAAAGCACACTTTTTTCTCCGGAAGGCACAGGGCCCCCGGGCCGTGCTGATTTCAGGCCTCGGGCTTCCGCGGGCAGCGGCCGGAATGGAGGGGGGGGCACGGGACTTGCTACCTGGCCCCGCATCCCCTCATTCCACACCCTGTCACTTTGCCCTGAGAATGAATCCAGAGCCCATTCACAGCACAATGCAACTTAATTTGGCCTCTGATTTTATTTTTTTAAAGATTTCATTTCTTTATTTTTAGAGAGATGGGAAGGAAGGGAGAGAGGGAGAGAAATACGGATGTATGAGAGATACACTGACTGTCTGCCTCTCTCAGGTCCCCAACCGGGGACCTGGGCCTCAACCCAGGCCTGTGCCCTGACTGGGAATCAAACCGGCGACCCTTTGGCTTGCAGGCCGGTGCTCAATCCACTGAGCCACACCAGCCAGGGCTGGCTTCTTATTTTACAGTAGATAATAAAGCAGTTACAGACAGTATTATAGATAGAAAAGTATTGAATTCCTTAAGATAAAGAAAGTGCAGATATTAGCCCCGTCATTATTTTTTCTATATATATCCTAGAATGTTATTCCAATATTAATAGAAACAAGAAGAAGAATAAATCTTCCATATAGTGCAATGCCAGAAGTAAGAGAGTTTCAATTCCCAGGCGTTAATCCCCTTTTTCCCTTGAATGAACATAGCCTATTTACATCACATGCTCACTGTAGCATTTCTCAGTAATCATATTTAATAGACACATAGAAAAACATTTTAAGGATCACTGCTATCAGTATGATCTCTTAATATGTCTGTATTTGAATTCTGTATGTCTTTAGGAAGAAAAGGCCACCCTCTAGTTTTTAAATAAATGATAGTAAAGACTTTAAAATTTTACTGAACTGATCGTCTTCAGTGCCAGGTACATAGTTGAATTCCATTTTATAGTCATTTTGAGAAACTAGAAACTCTCTTCTTGAGAAGAAGAGAGAGGTGACCAAAGTTGGTAAAGTCATGATGACCCCTGAAGTAAAAAGTGAGAAGGGGATAGGCCGATGAGGAGAAGAGAGGTAAGGCTGGAAGAGGTCAGAGGTGGACCAGGGGCACGTGCCGGAAGGCGGAGAAAGGGACGGGTGGACGGACCAGGAGAAAGCCGTGTAAGCTTCAGCAGATGTTACCTGGATTCTATTTAGGCAATAACCGTCAGAGAATTTTGACTTTTATGTGCTTCTCTTTGAAATGCTTGCTGCACGGCATTGGTAGCTTTGGGGTTTTCCTAATGTTTAAAATTGTTTGTAGTTCTGCACTCATAAGCGTCGCTAGAATACGCACACTTCCCGGGCTGCAGGCCTCGCACAAGCCATGTCTGTTGCCTGGTTTCCCAGGCCGAAGGCAACAGACACATGCCCTACAAAAGTCGATGTATGCATATGTGTAAACACACACACACGCTCACACACACACACGCAGGCACAAATAGACAATGAGAAAAGAAGTTTATTTTGTATGGGCAAACACCACGATCCGCCTCTTGCCAGTTGATGTAAAAGATGAGATGCTGAGGCATGAACGGAAGTGGCTGTGAGCATAGCAGAGGGCAGGGTGCCCCTTCCATGCAGCAAGGAAGGAATGGCTGGCTTTGCGGCGGGAAAGGGAAGCGAGAGGCAGAGCGGGAGGAGGGTGGATGAGAAGGGTGGTAGGATCTGGGAACTCAGCGAAGAGCCGTGATGTGCCCGTTGAAAATGTTGGCTTGATGCCATTGTTCTCTCTCCACAAATCTTCCGAAGTTCTGTATAGCAGCTTAACTCAAGGAACAGAAAACCTTATTACAAAGTAAATCGCCCCACTACCACTTCCCACCCTGGAAAAAATTTAGGACAAATTCAGGGAGGACTTGACGTCTATCACCTGTAGAATTGATGGTGATTATGGGGTCTCCGTCGCTCGCACTTAAACTCCTGAGGGGTTTGATGCTACAATATTATGCATTTTTCTGTCCAGAAGTAGGATTATAAAGTTACTTAGAGTTTAGTTTTGCTTTGTTTTTTCCCCCCGTCTCATCTATTCATTTCCGATTTTTAAAAATATTTTTTTAAATTTATTTTTAGAGAGAGGGGAAGAGAGGGAGAGAAAAGAAACACCAACGTGAGAAACATCGATCGGTTGCCTCTCATACGCGCTCCAATCAGGGCCCGTCCCCGCAACCGGGCCATGAGCCTTGATCAGGAATCTAACTGGTGACCCTTTGCTTTGTGGGACCCAACCCCCTAAGCCACACCGGCCAGGGCTTATTCATTCATTTCTCAAAAAATCTGCCTGAATGTTTGATCCATGGTGGATGTGTGAAAAACAGTGTTTTTTTATGCACATTCATTATTGAAGGCAGTAGGTTGGACATTTCTGCTTTCGCGCAGTTACCCTCAAATGACATAGGTGGAGGAGATGGGACTGATAATGGAGTGGCCTCTAAGGAAGAAAGGCGTGTTGATTACTTGGAAGGCGGGAAAAAGCTCGTCCTGGCGTGTCGGCCTGACATGGGTTTTCATCTCAGCCCTTCATCTGAGCTCAGGGGGATTTCTTTAACTTTTACTTCCTGTAGAATACGGATGATGGTATTTTTTTCTACTTCAAAATTTTAGTGTGAATATTAAAAGAAATAGCGTGCACAATATTTTAAGCACACTCGGTGCACAAGTGCAGGGTAGCTATTATGGTCAATATTATTATTATATAATAAAAATATCTCAAAAGTAATGGGAATTTAGAGCTCAGTATATTCCCCAAATACAGAGGAAGTAAAATTCAAATTATACCTTAAAGAATGCATAGATTTTATATAGAGGGCAATCTTCAGATATGAGGAGAAGTGTGTAAAATGTAGGAATTAACATGGCACAGATTGCGGGGGGCTCGGTGGTTGCCCCCCCCATGAGAATTCAGGGTAAAAAGGACTTGGTGATGGCAGGAGTTGAGGTCAGGTATGAAGAATGCGTCTAGGATATGGCGGACCTTGGGCCCCAGGGGAGTTTTAGCCCAGTATGACGGGTCAGAAGGAGCCATTCTATATTTTGGAGCATGAAAATAATGTAAGCTGGTGTAGGAAGTTTAATCAATTGTGTTATGCAAGAGACTCATTTTGAGAAGACTGGAAAGACCTGCAGGTATTAAGGAAGGAGGTGAGGAGAACTTGGAATAGTTTTGGCTGAAAGTAAAGTAAAGTTTGTATATAAAGTTATAATCTGCATGTAAAGAAGAATCTATGAGACTCCATACATACAGAGTAATAAGTGAAAATGCTATGGGTAAAATAGTAATGAAAGAAAAGTATTATGGTTCAGGCATAAACTTAAATCAGCAGTGCCTAATTTATTACTGAAGGACCTACGGTTTAATTAATAAATATTGCACACATCATATGGGCTGAAATGAAAGCAGTGGGTTTTTTTTTGTTTTGTTTTCTTTTTGTTTTGTTTTTTGTGAGCTCAACCAATGACCAGTTGGTAACGCTGGATAAATAAGGCGACCCAAGCATGCTGGATTAAGACAGAGAGCATTAACCTAAATAAATATAACTCTAGAGTTATAACTGTAGAGTTCCACTGCATTAAAACTTAAGAACATGTTACTAAAAACAGACTCGCTTTAGGGTTCCGTATTGTAAAAAAACTGTTATCTCTTTAATATGGGAAATAGTATGGCTGGTTGATTTTTATGGAGAAAACTAATTAGTCTTTCGGCGGACTGTACGGTTTCAAGTTATCCAAAAAACAGTTGATTATTTATTTAAAAGTTACACTCACCTGTTTTGTGACAGAGTTTTGAAACTTACAAGTGGCATCTCATTATAGACACCAATGAAAGACAACAGACGAAACACAAGCTGTTAGGACTCTACAGGGAATGTGTTGCTATTCCACGCTGATACTCTGAGTTTCTTGGCAGCTAAGAAAAGAAAAGGAAATATATTACATTAGGGATTTTATAATGTTTATAAAAATTATATCATAAAATTTGATCGACAGACTTTTGTGCTTATGGCCAGGTCCATACTGTTCACCATAGAGATGTTTATCTTTAACCTGAATTTTACAGACATGCTACTTAAGACCATAATTACATTCATTGCTTATAAAAGGTAAGAGGATACACTTTAGCAGTAATAATTCCTAAGATAATAGGAGACCCTAATATCCCAGGTCAACAAAATCAAAGTTAATGCTACATGTAATTAGTATGATTTAGACGTAGAAGTAGTAAATTTTGAGGACATTTCTGAAATCTCTTGTACTCTGTGTAGCTTAATTTAAGAGACAATGAAACTGGCTCAGGATTAATTTGGGGACTGGAAGAAAAGCCATGATCTCTCTCTGCCATTTCTTTCTTATAGAATTTTATTTATCTCCTTCCCATTTAGAAGATCTGCCTGGTGTCATTTTAACACCGACCAAATACCCACAAATGTTCAAAGTTCAGTGGCTTATCGCAAAGTAAATATACATGTGTATTCACAAAAGCGCTAGAAACTTTCTGGAAGGAACAAACATGGACCCAGGAGGGTACCGCCTTCCTGCCTGGTGTGGACATAGCCAAAAAGCTACTGTGGTGTTGTGATGGAGGCACTGATAAGCCTCCTCTCACCTGAAGAAAGGGGGTGGTTAGGGTCGAGTTGAGTCCTGCCCCCATTACTTTCAGCAGCTCCCTTTGTGGACACGCACCCCAGGCTTGGCAAAAGGTCGCTCATCATTCACCCTGACACACTAGTGGGTGCCTGTTTTCTACAAGGATAGAAGAACGTTGTCCTGAGTAGTTTTGAAGTACTTAATGGTGGTAATTGGATAATTTCTGGAGGACAGAGAAAGGTACAATTAGTCATGAAATGGCTGGACAAATGTATTGCGCAAAACAAAACATTTTAAATCTAATACAGAATTTTTGCTACATGACAAAATGAAAGGATTTAAAATTTTTAAAAATGCCCAGTTTCTTTATAGTCTCAGATGTTTATTTTGTTGTCATCTATAGGTGAATTTAAAGTGTTGTAACATGTCAACTTCTGAACCCATCAGGTTGGGAAGGCAGTACTAAATAACATAACTCTTCAACTAAGTTCGTTAAAATGGCCCAACTTAGTGTTCATTCATCCACTGACTCCCAAAAGTCTCAAGCACCTACTACATGACAGATACAGTAACAGCTCATACATATGGTGTCTGTTGTATTCCAGGACTATGAATTGCCTTACACATATTAACTCAATTAATCCCCACAAGGAGCCTTTGAGGTAGATGATATTCCAAAATGTATGGAAGGAGAGAATGAGACGCAAAGAAGCTAAGAAATTTGCTCAGTATTGCAAAGCTAAAAAGCGGTGGGAGGTGGGGCTTGAAAAGGCAGTTAGACACAGGGGCCGGAACTCTCGAAAATATACCATACCGCCTCTTGAGTTCTGACTGGTGGGCTGAGGGCAAAACGTGGGCCGAACCACACAGTTCCCACCACCCAAGTCCCCAGATACAGAGCTCTCATCCCCATGACCTCGTTATTTCTTTTGGTTATTCCTGTTGTTATTACTGTGCTGTTATAGCCTTCTGTTTTATTTCTGTTAGTAGGAATTCATGGCTAGAGACACACTTCGTATTCAGACAGGTGAAAAAATCCCACCTCTCCAATATAGACGTGACCTTTGTCATATGTTTAAGATTCCACAGGAGTTACCAGTTTTCTGTCGTATAGCAAACACTGTTGTTATTGTGGGCTGGTCCTGCCCTCAGGAGGTTTAGCTTCTAAGGCTTGAAATGGTTGAGTGCACAGTTATAATCTAAGATAATTCTATGCAGGATTCAGAGGAGGGAACAGCCATTGTGTGTGTGTGTGTGTATGAGTGTCACTGGAGGTGTGAGTGGGGATGTACTTGGGCATAATCCTTAAATTTCTTTATTTTCAAACATAAAATAATTGAGAGGAAAATAAAGCATTATAAGCAATTTGCCAGTCTCATATACACTTCCTCAACTTAAAAAAAAAAAATTTTCCTGTAAATACAAAACACCCAACTACCTTTCGCCTCCAACGTTAATACTGAATTTTAAATTTTAAATACTGAATACAGGCTAGGGAACTAGATAGTGAGAAGAAACACCTTGGCCACCCCTGGAAATGACTGGGAGCATGTTTGGGTTAAGATAATTTTAAGATATTTCATCCCTGAGCTTTGAAATCCTAGAAACGTTTCCTATCTGAACATTGGGGTTAGCCATTAGAGGGCATTTTGCTGTGTCTCCAGAATGTGTGATTTGTCTGAAGAGTGTTCTCGGGGCTGCTGTGTGTGTTTGAGTAGACGGTGCCCTGAAGAAGGAGTGTGTGAGCTCAAACGGACAGAGGCTCGCTCCCCAAGGGCACCGGGGGCCCAGGGGATGCCTTTCTGGTCTGCAGCAAGGTATCTTCCAGGCCAGCGGTCCTGACTGCAGCAGCTAAAACTCAGAGCATGTCCTGGGGTATCGGACCCGCACACTGATTCTGAATCAGACTTCTGCTCATAACAGAGAACTGTGATTTGACAGTCTGGACGGACTTCAAAGAAACACCTTGGCTGCCACTTGATGTGTCACTGTGAACATAGCACTAGTGTAACTATGTCATTGGGTAATGGCGGTGCAAAGTGGTGTTTGGTGTGATCATCTCATATCATATTTGATCATATTACACACTGTCGAAAATTAAACTTGGTGTTTTTAGTGCTAAAATGAGTAAAAACTAATCAGAATGCCAGCAGGTACAATATCTCTGAATGAAAATACCACATTCAGACAGCTGTTTGCATTCATTCTGTACATGGCCTGCATAGTTAGTATGATAAATATGAATAGAATTTTCATGCTGACATTTAATTAAAATGAAATTACCTATCATTGTTACCCACTACACAGAAGCTATTATTTATGTTGATATTATTCTAATACCATATTAGACTGAGATTGAATTTGTTTCAGTGGTTTTTATGAATTGAATTATTTCTGATTACTCAGTTTTTTGTTTTTTTTTTTTAAGCAGAGGAGTAGATGATACTGTGCTGTGCATAGATACAGCATTTCCCCCTTTGAAGAGTTAGAGATAAAACTGAGTTGTTCTGTGTGTTACTGCATACTGTTTTCCTGGCTTGCCTCTTTGGCTTCATTAGACGTTTTGGTACTTTTAATATGTCCTCTGTTGATTTACATTTTAGTGTCTGAGTGAACGTCGAGATTTTTTTTTTTTAACAGTGAATAGCGCTGTGTCAAGTTTCCCATTTTGTTATCGCTGTTGTGACTACTTTAACTTACTGGAATCAAGACCACACTTTGTAGTCAGTAGAGCAGTGATATTTATGGTCCGTCCATCCATCCATCCCTCCATCCCTCCCTCCGTCCCCCATCCAGCCCTCCATCTGTTATGTACTGTAGATTTCCAGGGATAACTTAGGCTTAAGCTAGTTGAGTTTCGTATTGTAAATCTTTTTTTTTTTTTTAAACCAATGGCAGTGCAAAACCCTTAACAGGCAATTCAGAACATCCAGATACCAGATACTTGGTATTTTAACAGTTTTTTCTATTGACGATTACAGACACAGCGCAACACTCTATAAAATTATTCTGCTAGCAACGTTGAAGTTTTGTTCTAAGCACATTACACTGAGTACAGTCCAGTAGGAGGAAATGTCTGTGGTTTACACTGTCCTAGACTTTCTAAGCTAAGCAGATCAATTCACTGTGATTCTAAAGGTGGGTGTTTTCTTTTTTGCTTTTTTTCCCCTTTCTTTAGGATAGACAGTATTATATTTATAACAAAGCAATAATTTGGCACAAGGTTTGAACTCCACTAATGCGATTATTAATTTTAAGACTAGACTTTGCTTCCCCTTAAAAGCCATGTATATCTTTTTAATTGGACACATGGAAGCAAAACACATTTCTCTGCTGCAAACCCATACTCAAGTTTGAATTTGTGTAACGTAGTTTGAGTTAAAAACAACTGACCAGTTCCTTTCTACATAGACCGTAACTAAAACAGCAAATAGTATGCTTAATTTTTCGTTGGGAGAAACCCGCTGACTCCAAAATAGAACGTACAAATCATATTAAGTATTCATTCATTAGATGGCATAGACCTACTGGGGAGGAAAGAGGAAAAGCAGTCCATATATATTATATAAATAGCTCCCCCCAGTCAGTTGATTAAAAGCAGGTTGGTATTATCTGTTTTAAGTTCTCGTAAGGATTTTCACCGAGAGGGGAGAGTATCGCTCCGCCACCGCTCACCTTGCCCCGAGTGTATCTGCAAGAGACTGAGCCACAAACAAACTGCCAGCGCGTCGCAGCCTCCCATCTGCCATCTCCGTATCTGAGATAAATCCAAAGGATCCGTGGAATCTTTCTTTTAACCGCCGTGACCTCAAGTAACTTCCTAAAATTTTTGACATTAAGTTACTTCAAAGGAAATGTATGATGAGTTTAAATATTAGAAATTGGTGCTGACTGGTGAGGGCTAGTTGATGAGTAGTCTTGGATTTTCAGAATCTCAGAAAAACCAGTGACATGCATTTTTGCAATAGAGCATTATTTTACTGTTAGGCTGTAATGTGTGGGCAGTTTTTGACTTGTGTTTATTTACACTTTGTTTACAAATCTGTGTTTTAATTAGTATGCTACAGCACAAGCATGTGGCTTTGTTCTATCAATTATGAGCAGCCTTAGGTTAATTGCTGTGTTTAATTTCCTGTCACAGCTACGGCTTCTTGTGACTTAGAACTGCCTAAGAATGAAGTAATTCTAGTAACAAAAGAAAACAGATTGACATGGACCAGACAGAAATTGGTCTGTTCTCTTTTTTTATAAAGAGAAAATGAACTAATTCGAAAGAATATTGGCACCCCTATGTTCATTGCAACATTATTTCCAATAGCCAAGACTTGGAAGCAAACCAGTTGCCCATCAGTAGATGAGTGATTAAAACTAAAAAAAAAAAAACAAAAAAAACTGTGGTACACTTACACAATGGAATACTAGTCAACCATAAAAAAAGAAGGAAACTTACCTTTTGCAACAGCATGGATGGACCTGGAGAGTATTGTGCTAAGTGAAATAAACCAGTCAGAGAAAGACAAATACTTTATGATCTCACCTATATGGGGAATTTATGAGCAAAATAAACTAACAAAGAAAATAGAAATAGACTCATAGATACAGAGGACAGACTGACAGCTGTCAGAGGGGAGGGGCGTTGAAGGGCTGGGTCAAAAAACGATGATGGGATTAAGCAGAAAAACAGAAACAAATAAAAAAACCTCTTAGCCACAAACAACAGAGGGAAAGGGGGATGGGGAGTAGGAGAGGGTAGAGGGGTAGATGGAAGGAGACTTGTCTTGGGGTGGTGAACACACAATACAATATACAGACGATGTGTTACAGAATTGTACACCTGGAACTTGTATCATTTGATTAACCAATGTCACCTTAATAAAGTCAATAAATAAAAAAGTAAAACGAATAACATGTTGAATCTTAAAAAAACTCTTCTGTTGACGTTTCACTATTGGGGATCCAGATGAGCCAAGGAAATGATATTGGTTATTTAGATAAGAAACGTAAATCAAAATGCAGTGCTGGGAATTAGGGACACCAAGGAGTGGGGGAAAAGTCGAACGTCATAAAAAGTCCTGTTACCTCCCTAGCCGGCGTGGCTCAGTTGGCTGGCTGGTGTTCTGCAGGGCAAGAGGTCGCCACCCTGATTCCCTGTCAAGGCACTTGCCTAGGCTGCGGGTTCGGTCCCCAGTTTGGGGTGCGTGCAAGAGGGAACTGATCAATGTTTCTCCCTCACATTGGCGTTTCCCTCCCTCACCCTCTCAATAATCGTAATAATAATAATAGTAATATCACCTTTAGAAGGCTCGGTTACAGATGATGGAAGAGACTGGGCATCCAGTGAAAAATAACTATGTGGTATAAATATACAATGGAGCATTATTCAGCCATAAGAAAGAAGGAAGTTCTACCATCTGCAGCAACATTATTGTAGCATTATGTTAAGTGAAATAAGTCAAGCAGAGAAGGACAAGTACCAGATGATCTCACTTCTGTGGGGAATCTAACACACACCTCCGGCCCCACCAAGAAAACACAAGTCCATAGATAGAACATAAGTTGCAGATTGGTGGTTGCTAAAAGTGGGGTTGGGGTCTGGCAGAGGGTGGGCAGATAGGGTGAAAGGGGTCCAAATGTCAAAGCTTTCTGTTATAAATAAATAACTCATGGGGATGTAATGTAAAGTGTACTCGAGTATAGTTAATAATACTGTATTGCATATATGAAAGTAGCTAGGAGATAGACTTTGAAAGCTCCCATCTAAGAATCATTAATAAAATGTGTAATTATTCAGACAGCACAAAGAGGCAATCATATTTACTGAGCTCTAAGTTCCAAAGAAGTATAAATTCAATATACCTCCCTGCCTTTTTGTCTAGTCTTCTTGAGAATCCTTCTAAAATTTGCCAGTAATGTCAGGTCTAACAAAAGAAATAATCTCTGTATTTATTCTTTTTCTTGCATGTTGTACTATTCCTGGGAGGCCTCCACCTCCCTCCCCCTGCATTTTCTGGCACTCCTTTGGAAAAGTTCTTTCAGCAGTAGCAATTGATTCTAGGAAACATGCGCTCATTACGTGATCTGGAAAGACCTGCTCTCTTTCCACAGTCGCACACCCTTGTTTTCTACAGTAGGAGGTCTCTAACTTCCTCCCTTCTCCCCAGCCGGTTTGAAACTAAGCTGTCTTTTCCTAAATGATTCTTTTGTGTGAAGCCAAGCACGCTCTGGGGTTGCCGATGCTGTCCTCCTCGCAGACAGATTTTCCAAAATTTCAAGCCCACATGGCACACATCAGCTTTCGTTGAAGAAGCGCACGCAGTAATCTCATGCAAAACCATGTAACATTGTCTCAGGGTGTTTTATGGGTGAAAAAGATGAATGTCACATTTCGTGGCAGTACTGCTTGTACAATGACAGTGATCGTGATCATGAAATCTGTAGCGAGACAGATCCTGGGTTTACATATTGAGTCCTATTTCATTTCTGTGTTTCATGTTAAAAAGTTCAGAAGTCTAAAATGCTAAAAACATGAGCTCTCATCTCAAAGCAGATGTTGTCTTTATAAGCTGTCTTATTTCCATACTGATAATAATGTCATGTTAGTTCACCGTCAACATATTATGCAGGTAAAATAAGATGAAACACATCAATTAAATATTTTTTTTTAAATTATACCACAGGCTACTGAAAATCACTATCCACGTGTTAGAACTTTTTTTCTATGGCATAGAAACAGAAATTTCTCAATATTTGGAACAACCTTACAACTAACTTTAATACCTGCTCCTCTTAATTGTAAATATCCTGTGTTTGGAATACACATTTGTGCAAACCGCAGGTATTCTAAAAAGAATAAACTGGTCTCATTTCAAGAGAGGCGGAGGAAAGCACCAACAATAGTAAATTACAGAATTACCTCAACTGGAGTAACGGTGATGTAGGGGTGGGTAGTGTGTAAGATATTTTAAACCCATTTAGGAATATCTGAATATTTATATACTCATTCCTTGTTTAAAAATATATTTTGTTATATATTTTATATTACTTATTGTATTATTATTATATTATGTTTGCATATATAGCCCTTATTTAAAAATTTAAGTTACAGAAAAACATGATTGTAATGAGTTAACTTTTAGTTCATTAATTTGCCAAACTCTTTGGAACACCTACTCTTACTAGCAAATACAACTGATTTAAACCTGAGAGCAGCCCCAGGAGACAAATACTGCTATTATCCAATTTTCCAATTGAGAAAACTGAGGCACAAAAGGTAAAGTGGCTTGTCTAAGTCATAGATCTAGCGTGTTGGAGCTGGGATTTGAACCCAGACCCTCTGGTTCTAGAAGAGTTGCTGTTGAATGCCTAGCTCTGTTGTTCCCCCACAGTAAAGCGTGGTGTCACAGCATCATCTTTACATTTTATGGGATAAATCTTACTGTCCTGAACCTTTTAATGTCTTCCTGAGCATTTAATGTCTTCCCGAGACTTAAATGATGTTACTTTTTTTTTAGCATGTATGCAATTTTATTAATTTTTTACTTTATTTTTTAGAAATACGTTTTCTAAAGAAATTGCCTTTAAAAAAAAAGATTTTAAGATAGAGAGAAGGGGAAGGGAGGGAGAAAGATGGAGAGAAACATCAGTGTGTGATTGCCTCTCTCACGCCCCCTGCTGGGGATCTGGCCTACAATCCAGGCATGTGCTCTGACTGGGAATTGAACTGGTCACCCTTCGGTTCACAGGCCCGTGCTCAATCCCCTGAGTCACACCAGCCAGAGCTGCAATTTTAAGTATATCAAATCCATCCTACCCTTTCATAGCAGTAGAAATGCTTTTAAAAAAGACCTCTCAGGAATACACTGATACAGGAATTTCAGTAGTCATGCCATTGAATTGGTATAGGCTATTATATTAACAAAAAAATGAAAATATAATAGTAAAAGCCTTCATCTATATGTCCAGGAAAAACTTTTCCATAAATCCAGAGAGATTTTCAGAGTGTCAGATGTGGATTAGACACAGAAATGTTAGAAAACAACACTCAATATCTCAATTATCTTCTTTAGCAAACCTTCTTAAAACTATACAACTCGTGAATTTGGGCTGACACTGTTTTCCTTTGTTACATTTTCTGAAGCCACACTTGACCTGCATGTGCCTCTTTAGGACTCAGTTTCCATCTAACACAAATTGATTATTCTGCTTGATATCTATTAACTTAAGTAACGTAAGTGGGCACTGAATCCGGTTTTATTTATTTTAGCACGTGTTGGTACAAACAGGTTTCTGGGTAGCTCATCCGATTGAGCTGCATGCCCGAATAGCTAGCGTCTGGGCTGTGCCTGCATGTCCATCATTTGGCCGCGGCCTTGTCGTCAGCCTCTGACTTAAAACATTGCCTGTGAGTGACGTCACAGCTCCCGTTCCCTGAAGGGACGCAAATCCGCTCCTTTCATTGTCCACAGGAGAAGTTTCCATTTTCCGTAAATGTACTTCGTAGGTAGGCAAAATGATATAGTTTGTCCTCGTAATTTTAGCACATAAATGATTGTAATTCCATAAAATTTTTATGGAAATATCTAAATTAACATCTTCTCTTTGACCGCAGCAAAAAAAGTGTTTAGTATAAGCTATTTAAAATATTACTGTGAGTTATGTAATATAGAAAATTCCTATAATGTTTCTGAATGGCTATTGTTGCAAAAATAAGCGCCATACATTCAGTTTTAAAATTTTTCTGGTTTTAGCCTTACTTTTCAGATATATGTCTGTCCTTATAGGGTTTTCTGTTTGTTTTGAGTGCCTGTGATTTCTTCAAATAAAGATGTTAATGCAAAGAGATGATGCCTGGAATTGAACAGGTATCAGTGGCTAATTTCCTTTGCATAGAGGAACATGTTACTTAAATTCAGTGTTACATTCAGGCAGAAGGCAATACACAATATAACAGAGAGGCACCAGATTAAACAAAGCCCCTGAAGATGTTGCTGTTTTCAAGTTAAGGTTGTGATCTACATTGATCTCTAATTCCCCCCTCTAAGATCTGACTTTGATCGCAAACATTTTTTCCTCTTCTTGGGCATACCTAAAGTTTGGAGAATAGTTCATACAGCAGTCAAAGCAGCAGATTGATTTAATTGACCACAGTTTAGCAGGGAGCAGTCATCCGACTATAGAAAGTATGCAATTAGACAGAAAAGGATATTCTGTTTTCACTCATTCAAGTTTCTTTGACTCACTGAGTTCAAACATTAGTTAAAAAAATCACCAATAAAAAAGAAAGTAAAAGTTATTTTCTAAATGGCTTGATTTCCAGGGAGCAAAAAATAAATAAGTAAATAATTATACTGAAACATTTTGCTGGTCTTTAGAAAATCAGGTAATATTTAAGAAGTGTTTACAAATAGACTCACAAGCCAATTTAAAAATAATTTTCAGAAACACGAAGTATGGGCATGGTGAGATTTCAGTTGATAATATTTTTATTATTGTTTAAGCTGTTACAGTGGTTCCCACTTGTCTCTCCATCGCCTCCCTCACCCAGCCTCACCCTCTCCCCATCCCCAGCCAATCCGCGTAGTGTTGTCTGTGCCCATGGGCTGTGTGTACATGTTCTTCGGTTAATCCCTTCACCATCTTTCATTCCATCCCTCCCTCCTCCTTTCCAGCAGCTGTCCATCTGTTCTGTGTGTCTGAGCTCCTGTCACTATCTTCATTAGTTTATTGTGTTCACCGGATTCCACACATAAGGGAGATCATGTGGCATTTTTCTTTCACTGACCGACCCGATTCACTTGGCATACTTTTCTCCAGGTCCATCCATGCTGTTGCAAAATGTAGGTGTCTTTCTTTTTTACCGCTGCATAGCATTCCATTGTGTAAAATATCCCACAGCTTTTTTATCCCCTTATCTACTGATGGGCACTTGGGCTGCTTCCATACCTTGGCTATAGGAGATGGTGCCACTGAGAACACAGGGGCACATCAGATTTTTTGTGTTGGTGTTTTAGGATCTTGGGGGTATAGTTATTCCCAGAAGTGGAATCGCTGAGTCAAAAGGGAGTGCCATCTTTAATTTATTTAAGGAAATTCCAAACTGTTTCCCACAGCGGTTGCACCAGTCTGCATTCCCACCAACGGTGCAGTAAGGGTTCCCTTTTCTCCGCATCCTCGCCAGCACTTGTCTGTTGATTTATCGATGGTAGCAGTTCTGACAGGTATGACGTGATATCTCATTGAGGTTTTAATTTGCATTTCTCTGGTGATTAGTGATGTTGAGCATTTTTTCATGTGTCTATGGGCCCTCTGTATGTCTTCTTTGGAGAAGTATCTCTTCGGGGTCTTTTGCCCATTTCTTAATTAGGTTGTTTGTCTTCCTGGCATTGAGTTGTATCAGCTCTTTTATATTTCAGAGATTAGACCCTTGTCAGATGTATCATTAGCGAAAATGTTCTCCCATACAGTGGGCTCCCTATTTGTCCTGCTGACAGTTTCTTTAGCTGTACAAAAGCTATTTAATTTGATGTAGTCCTGTGTATTTATTTTCCGCTTTATTTCCAGTGCCTTGGGAGATACATTGTCAAAAATCTTTCTATGCTGAATAGCTGAGATTTTACTCCCAATGTTTTCTTCTAGGATTTTTGTGGCTTCGCTACTTACACTTAAGTCTTTTATCTATTAGTTGATAATATTTTGTCTTTAGGATGATGACATGCACATTAGAAAAACAGACAGAAAAAACAGCATGGCTTGGATGAAGACATAGATTAAAGCAAATGCTGAATTATGAAGGCGTTAATGGAGGATTATTTCCATTTGAGTAATTTGATTATCATAGAGTCAGATGTGAACTTCAGCATCACTGAAAAGGGAAAACATGGGGAAGTTTTACTTTTTTCAGGGGCCCACAGCTCCGTGAGTCCTGCCTGGCTCTCACGTTAGAAAAGGAGAATTTCCGTCTGGGCTTCTGGCGAAGAGAGGGCTCCCTGTGCAGAGCTTAGAGGTCTCATTGTCAGTTTGTCCCGCTGTGCTCTGCAGACCTTGAGCCTTCATTCAGGCTGAGACCAAATTCAGGCCAGTAAGCGGCCGTCTTGCCTTTGTACGTACTTCCTAGAGGACTCCTTGGAACGAGGACGTGTCGATCACAGGAGCTGCAACAGCCTCCTAAACTGAGGAGGTGGAATGCGACCTCCTCATGGCCTCGCCTGGGAATCACGGTGAGTGACTCCGAGCCAGGGCGCAACCACAGTGCCCGGGAGTGATGGACAAAGCCAAGAGAGGTGCCCGCTCTGCGTGCCAGACACACAAAGGTACACTCTCATCTTTGGACGCTTAAAATGCTACAACGGAAAATACTGTTCATCTGTGGTCATGAAGGCAAGGCTTAAAAATAGGTAGAAGGAGCGGGTTCTTTTATTCCCCCCACGAATTTCATGTAAGACCTGAAGTTCCCCTTTGTTAGAGACTCTTCCCTTTGGCACCTAAACTTCGCCGATTGCAGCAGCGTTATTTCAATATGCAAAAACACCTGGGAACAATAATTCCACCGCTTTAGCACCGTTGCTGAGCTTTCAAGTGCGACTTGCTGGCGAGGCCGCGTGGAAATAAACCCATCGGGAGGGAGTGGCCACAAAGAGGAAAGGACCTGGAAAAGAAAGGGAAACGTCAGGTGACCTTTGCTCCTCTTTCTGCCGAGGGCCAGCGCCATGGGTCACAACCCAAGTGACATTGAAGTTACAACACATTTTAGAGCTTGTCAGCGGTAGCTTCCTGCAAAATAGTCATGGGGTTTGACCATTGGGTTTTCTTTGTTTTCTGTGGGCCGGCACCTGGCATCGGATTTGAGCAGACCCAAGAGCTAGGCCAGTACAGACACAGTAAAGCATCTACACGGTCAGATAGATGGCATTCCCTGCGTCACAGCAAAGAAGTTTCCTTTCTGATTCTTCGCCATCAAACGGCTCACTCACTGTGATGTGTGAGTTTTGGTAGGGCCTCTGCTGGCCTGTAGAAGTATGTGCATGTTGTTTCGGGGCATTTTGTAATCTTCTGAAACCTAGTGTTCCCACTGGAAACTTAGCAGTTTTTCAAGCACTCAGGGATGGTTTTCTGCCAGCCTCGGGCATTGTTATTGGTATACTGAAATGAGCTCATCCGTGGGGACAGTCTCAGAATGAAATGAGGAAAATGGAATTTGGGTAATCTGTCAGACCCTCTTTCATTTTCAGGCCTTTTTTTTTTTCCCCCTGTGAGTAAGATGAGACCCTGTTGTATTCCTTCTCTATACCCCTGGTGACCATGACAGGACCTGCCACTTAGTGGAGCTTCCCTCTGTTTGTTGAGTGAATAGTAGATGAAAACACAATGGAAAGTGAGAAAAGGGCATCGCGTGAAGACAGCGGCAGTGCTAATGTTTGTCGCTATGAGTTCTAGAATTTGCAAAATAGAAAATCTGATTTTATTAGATGGCTTACCATACAATATACAACATAGAGTAAACTTGGAAATCGGAGGATGTGACTTTACTTTTATTATAGTGAAAGAGAAGAAGAGTGGATTAGCATTGGGAAACAAAAATGGAAATTAGTAATTTTCGTGTTTTCTTGCAAAGTATTGTTCTGGCCTTTCTAATGTTTCAGGTGAAAAGGCATGGTCAGAGGGTTTAGATGTTTAGAGCAAAAGAAGTCTTACATAACATCAAATTAAACGTCTCAATTCGTACATGTTTGGGGAGACTTTCAGTAAAAATCCCTATGTGTGACCTGAAGTTCCTGAGAAACATTGTAAATTTTTTATTTTTCTGTTTAGGGGAAAAACATGAGGTAAAAACCATAAGTTTAAAGAAAATATACTGTAGCCAACTTGACTATTTTAAGGATTGTGAGAGATCTGAAGACCTTCATTGAGATTTTTTAAATTTACGTTATGTTAGGCCTAATGGTTCTTTTTCAAATGCCTATCTAGTACCTAAAACTGATAAGGAATAAAAGGGAATAAAGTGTGATCTCTGGCTATCGGTGTCACACAATATTTTTTGCCTTGAGAGTGAAAGATCACCCAAGAGAGGCTGACGTAGCGACTGTGGTAGGGACCAAGGCAACTGGTACACCCTAGAGTTTGCTGCTCTGTTTGCGTGAAAATGACAAAATCCAAGCAAAAAAAAAACACCCTGAAAACTGTGTGAGTGCACTTCTGCTAAGCACCCTTGTGCCCATAAACAATGTAAATACATTCATACATAATAGATCCATAAATAATATCACCCATAATATAAATCCATATGAGGAGTCCATACATAACATGGTCCAGGAGGGAAGATATTGCTTCTTCTAGGAGAAGCTGTAGGTGAAGCCTATTCCTAGGACGGCATGAAAATAGACTTGGATTAAAGATAAGCCCAAAGTAAGAGCTTCTGCCCATTTTTTAAAATTTAGAATCTTCTGCAGAAAACTGGAATCCTGAAAAATGCAGCGTTCCTGATTTTATAAGAAATGCATCATTTATTGGAAAATCGTTTTTCTTCCTGTACCTCTTGACCTTCTGACGTTAATGAAGCTTATCTTTGATAACGCGTGTGCATTTCACACCCTCCACCCGCCCGAGTCTCCTTTTGTTTCAGGTACTAATGTCTTATCATATCTCCTAAAGAAATTCATCTTACAAGGACTGTGCTTTGGTAAACTGTATCTCAGCAGAGTTAAAGTGACTTCATGCCTTGGCATTGCAGGGCTTGTTTGCATTTTTAGAAAGTTGAGGTTTCTGAAACCTAGGCAGACATTCTGAAACCTGCGTGGAGAGGGTTATTATGCTGTGTTAGAACCAGTGGTTTGACCACTCAGTTCTGACCCTGAAGGCAACTAAAGAAACACAGACCCACACACCCATTATTGACAGTTCCGTGCTGCGACCCCCGTCTGCCCTCGGAAGGGCTCTCCTCACTGTCTCCTGTCTAAACCGAAACGGGAAGCGCCCAGTGCTTCTCCCTGTAGATAGCAGGGATGCTTAGACGGCAGTGAATGGTCTAGTTCCTTTCAGTATTACTACATTTCGGCCTTCTCCCAGGTAGGGCTCCTTGTTGAAAACTCAACTGCCTAATCTTATTTTATATTTCATTGGTTGCCTTTTTCCTGTAAATACATCCATTTTCTCAGGATACCGTGAGTATTTAAAATAGCCCTTTCCTTTGTCCTTCTCCAAATTAAGAGAATTTGGTGGGGAGAGGCACAAAAATATTTTGAAAGGTAATCATATATAGTTACATGCTAATAGAAAAATATTTGTTCGACCTATGCAAAACAAAAAAACAAAGACACAAACAACCTGGAAACTAATTAGATGCTAACGGGCAATGTTAGCAGAGCAAAACAAGAAGTCAAAATTCCTGGGATACTGTTGAACAACACAAAATAATAAAACTGGCAACCTGCTTTTCATGCCTATTTGCAAAACACGAAATGCCTAAGAATTAGAAGATAGAAATTGTATCAATATTATAGGCATCCCAAAGTGTGAGATACTAAGAAGTAATCCCAGATGTCACATTCCTGTCCTTGTCACTCTAAGGCACCTGTACTTAGAGACCCACGTGTACACAGAGAGACGGAGATTAAATGAGTAAGAAATGAGCTTAAGACTAACCCACAGTAGGTGTTTAATGAACCTATGCCTTATTTCCTTCCATCTTCCTTCCTGCCTACTTCCTCTGCCCAATGTATTTTCAATAAAAAACTCTGCAGTTAATACTGGGTCACGGAGACAGATTGTGTGAACAGAGTTGAGGTAACAGTAATTAACTTGCAGCTTAAATACAACTCGATAGGAAAGCTTTAGACACACGTGTTGAGATTTGTCCGGGCATTGATCTAACCACAAACTGAGCCTACTTCCTATAACACATCATCTGTGTATTATATTGTGTGTTCACCACCCCAAGTCAAGTCTCCTTCCTTCTATGTAAGTTTATTAGCCAATGTCACCCCAATAACTTCAAAAAAAAAAAAAAAAAGGAAAGGACTGAGCCTGCTTTATACCAGCCTCTAAAATAATTGCTCAGACTAGAAATTCTCGACACTCTTTCACTCTTTTGTATGTTTATGTCGATTAAGCTCTGAGAGATTATATTTTGGCTAAATACCATTAAGATCGAGTTAATGCTCATATGTTCTCTTTCTTAAAATCCTAATTTTACTGAAGATCACACACACACACAACAGCTAAGGAAGAGGGAAAAACAGGTATTCGTATTGAGGCCAGTGAAGGACACTGATACTAATTTTTCACACACCTGCACATGCGTGATTCAGAAAACCCACCAACTATTATTTCTGTTTGTTTTCTCAAAGTCCTCAATGAGAAGTAAACAAAATCCATTTCAAAGCCCAGTGGCCAGTGTTGCATGCCTCCCCCCTGAACTCCCCGATGTGCTGCTGCCAGAGACACTATGAATCAGGGGCTTAAAAGTGGGCCTCATTTGCTGGTAGCAAATTAATTCAAACAGCCCTCCTTCCACGGAGGACAAAACTGCCATGCGCCCCTGGTACTCTTCGTTGTGATACAAATGGAAGGATTTCAGCATCTATTATGCCATTTACTATTTTGTATACGTTCATGACACTTCATAGCCACGAGGAACTCTTAAAGTGCACGGGGACAGTTACGTGCCCCAAAGTACCGTACATTGGAAGAGTGATGGCTTTTCACACCTAACTGAAGACAGCTCTGGACGCTGCTGCTGGCGTCCAACTCACAGAACCATTTTATGATCCGTGTTGTAATTGAAGCAGCAAGAAACAAGACATGTTAAACAAATGTGAAAAATAAGTCTCAGCCTGTTGGGCAACACGCTGCCTATTGGACGTCCAGTTTTCTTACGGAAGGAAAGTCACATTTCATTGATTTTATTCGTGTTTGGATGTCAAGTACGAAGAATGATATATTTCTCATCCCATGGGTAAAGGAGTTTGATTTTTCTTTTCCCTAGGGAGAAGTATAAAATTAGAACAGCCACCTTGTCCAATACTCACGATGATCATACCGCTTGTTTTATACTGCATGTGCTAAACTGTGACGCGAAGCTAAAGGACATAGTAAAATTTCATTTTTACTATGGCATGAGCAAGGGAGAAGTTTTACTAATTCCATGAGCTTAATTCTTCAAGGGCATTTGGGGGGAAATAAAGAAGACCTTTACTATTTATAGGATTCAATGGTTCCATCCCTTTGAGTCGAGTCTACTCAAAATCTTGATTTAAGGGCTGTTTGAGCTAGTCAAATAACAGGGGA
>PVJD01014765.1:0-27684 GCA_004026545.1 Mormoops blainvillei
GAGGAGAGGTGGGGGACCAAGGTAGCAAATTAAGTGATAGGAGAGAAAGGGATGGATAACATACTCTGGGCTCAAAATGTTTTGGAGAGGAGCAAGAGTAAACACATGGAGGAGAGTTAGGAGGTTCCAAAGATTGCAGTGAGTGGGGCCCTGGGCCCACCCCCTGGAGTTGTGACACAAAAGATCCAGTGGTGCTTAAATTGTTTGCAGCTAACAGAACATTGTAAGGGACCTATAGCTATCCAATGGGGAAAGTGGCCTCAAAAATTCTGAGGCAACAAGTAATGAAGCCTGGACTCAGGAAGTAAATGAACCAAAGGATAGACTGGAGCAAGACGTGTTAGTTAACATTATCGGGATTTGGGATTGATCAGGTACAGAAAGTAAATAAGACAGGAGTGATGCAGGATCCCCTCACCAAGACAGGAAAACACTGGAAAGAGACCCCAAAAGAAGGGAATTACCTTTTAGATAGAAACCATGGCTATTTCTTCTAATATAACCCCTTCCCCAACCAGTCTAACTCCAAAAATTAAATCAACTTTATTTTCAGTGATCAAAAAGCAGAGTTAGGCTTCCTCCCTCAAAGATATCTGCCCACTGCTCAGTGATACCTAATCTTTAAAAAATAAAAATAAAAAGTCAAAGCCTAAGTCATCACACTCCACAGTTAAAGGGCACTGTACTAGCATCCTTGGCTGCCACCACAAATCGCCAGAAACCAGGTGGCTTATAACTAGAGGAAAATAAAGTCGCCACAGTTTGGAGGTGAGAAACCAGAAATCAAAGTGTGGGCGAGCCACATCCCCCGCCTCCAAAGACTCTGAGGGTGATCCCTTCCTTGTCTCTTCCATGTTCTGTTGGCGCCTGGCCATCCGGCTGCGGCAGCCTGATGCCAATGTCCACTTCCTTCCCTCGCACCGCCTTCTTCTCCCTGTGCGTCTCTGTGTCGCCTCCTTTTGTGTCTCTTACGCCAATGCTGTCATTGACTTTAGGACCCACCCTAAACCCAGGACGATCTCCACTTAAGATCTTTAACTTAATTAACATCTGCAAAGACCCTCTTTCCAAAAAATGCCATGTATACAAGTATCAGGGATCCACAATTCAACCTACCACAGTTGTAAAATGTAAACAGATGGCTTATATACACTTTGGTTAGGCACACGTAGATGAGTTCCAGCTAAAACGACATTCTCTACAGTGTGTTAGACAGACATAAGTTCCTAGAGATGTTCAAAATAAATGTGTACCATGGTCAAAAAAGTTTGGAAAATACTGAATGCTATATACCTCCTAGTGATTTATCATTTCATATATACATTAAAGTTTCTGAGAAGTCCTCTAATAATGAAACATATTCAAGTTGTTCAACTTTGAATTTTCAAAACTTAATGACATGTAACCTTTTCTTTTTGGTTACATAGCACTCACTGGCATCTGAAAAACTGGCCCATGGAGGATACTCACAGATACATTAAAATATAATCAATTAATAATCAGTAAGAATAAGTGGTTTGAGTTTCTGGATCATTCTGATGGGAAAGAAAAATGGAAGAAGGTCTTGAGCAATGAGGGGAGGATAGGGTGTGAACACTGAGTTCAGGAGGAGGGTATGATGGGATATTTGGGCTATGTGCTGGGGGATGTGCAGAAAGATGAGCCTGGAGGCTCAAAAAGAAACTTGGCTCAAAGAATTCTTTATTCACTTCAAACTGTGAGGAAACAACACAAGCTGTGAAAATAGCCGTTTCAGGTTGATTGTTTGAATTTTTTTATTTGTTTCTGTTTTGTTTTGTTTTTAGTCAGGTAAAAGCATGTACAGCTACTAAGTGATTTACAGTCATTTTGTTTTGTATTTTCTCAAACATGATGATTTCCTTGTAAAAGGTCATGTTTCCCATGGGTTTTATTAATCAAAGCTCCACTGTAACTACATTTCTGACATTCTGAACTCTCCCTGGAATTGTTGCTCAAAGCAGTAGCCTTTCTTCACTTTGCCTCCTCAACTGCCAAACACCTTTAACAGAGTGATGTCTTGGTTAATGAGAATCTGGATTCTTCCTTGGAACAGGAGCTATAAAGCTGTGCATCCCTGCCTTTTGGCCAATAAGAGCACGTAAGCCCCAGTTATCTGGGGATCTGGTCTCCTAGCAGCCAAGACCCAATTAGGGGCCAAGGTTCCAGAGAAAATACAAGTCTCCCCTCTGCCAGAAGCCCCTCCCGGATTGCTGCACCATCTGCAGGGTTGTAGCCCCATCTCCTGTGCCATTCTTTGTGCAAGACAGACAGTTGCTCTCCCAGCCTCTGGCATCGTTTCTTTTTTTGGCCACGCCAAAGCTGGGAAGAAAAATGTACACTCTTGGCTCCTCATTCGCCAAGATTCTCACACTTCCTCTGAATAGAACAGTGACTGAGAGGGTAGTCAGTTGTTACAGGTACTGGGTCCCTCCTCTATTCTTTACCCACCTCCAGATCTTACCCAGATATGCCGCTCACAGAGGTTTGTGTCCCAGCAAGCTTAGAAACACTACCCCAGAGTTTTCCAATGTGCAAATCCATATTAGTAGGAAAACACAAGACCATTTAATCTGATGCAAGAATAAAAATAATCTATGGTCTATGAATTTCTCTTAATGCGCTTTAGGGGGGGAAAAGCCACATACAAAACTCTGTGACTCCATGAATGTGATTGCTTAGGATCAGCCTAATTTTTTAATACTTTGCTAATTCAAAGTTTATTTAATGAAAAAATCAATAATCATAACAGGTGGTACATTAATGTAAGAGGCCTTACCTGACTGAGATTCAAGAAGCTACATCACATACTAGGCACTGCCACAGAATCTGGGATATTGAGAGGCACTTTAGCGGCAGTCCCAAGAGCAGGAGTTTTTTTCTCTGAACTTGCCCTGGCAAATAAATTCTGTCCTGAGTTCAATCTCCGTCGATGTGGGAGAAATTCAGCTGGAGAGACTTTTCCCTGACAGACAAGTTCTTACTGAAGGAAGGTTGGCAGCGCCTTTCTTTCTTAGGGAAGAAAAAAAAGAAAGAAAAAGCCAAATTGCCTTAAGGCAGGAGCTGAGGTTGACAAACATCAGGCCTTGGGGGAAATGAGCAAAAGATTTCCTTTTGGAAGTTGTAACGTCAAGTAAGAATAACAATTCAATGACTCAAATCCAAAGGGTATTTCCTTCTGAACACTTCTGAGTGACTTGGGAAGATTATATGCAGTACCCAATTGTCCATAAATAGAATAGTCCTTGCCCTTCTTCCAAATATCCCTACATTTTCTTTTCCTGAACCCAACACCCCACCCTTCCTTCGTGTAAGCTCTGCTGACGTTCTTCCTCAGACGCTCCAAGGACAGCTAGAGCTATTGACCCCAGCAGGTCTCAAGGGCTCCAGGGTCTCCCCAGTGTTAGTGCTTTCCACCCTCATGTCAGGGTGAACATTTTCAGAGAAACATTACTTGTGTGTCACCCAGTAGGAAACTTTTGGTGAATTCTTCTTACCCAAAGGGCAAAGTTATTCATTTATTTGCTAATATTTTTTGAGTGTTTATCAGATGCCAGACACTGCTAAGCAGTGTCCCATGCTCAGGAATACTTGCACAGGCCAGGCACCAACGTGGAGAAGGACTTGGACTTGGATAGAACCTGGTGCCTACGAGCCACTAGGAACGTGACTGAGAATGTTCTTCTTGTCTTTACCTTCCTAGAAAATCCCCATGTAGTTTTCAAGAAATAATATATATGTCCTATGACACCTTTTCAGTCCATCGATTTATGTGCCTATGAGTCTATCCTTCCTAACAACATGAACTCCTCAAGGGTAAGAACTTTGTACCCTTTACCTTTATATTCCCAGTGCCCAGCACACACTAAGCATGAATTTATCACCTAATATGTGAATTGTTAACACAATGTCATATGATCCAAACCTCAAAAAATAGTTTATTGATTAGTCATTGTGTTAAGTGACTCCCTTCTGTACTATTAGAAAAATCACAACTACTTTTTTTAAACAAATAATCATGTTTTAGATGATGCCCAGGTGAAATGAGAAAAAAGAGGGCAGGGATTGAGCTCAGGGTGGATTCAAGAATGGTGTCAAGAGAAGAGCCATGAGTTTGGAAAAAGTGAACAATCTCAATGAGAAGAAATTTATTTTAAAACATAAGGGATCGAACGAAGAAGCATGTCTTCCTTAAGGGTGCAGCAGTTCATTCATTTGGTCCTCATTTGTACGTTAAATGATGCTTTATGGAATGTTCACTAATTATAGTTCCTTCAATATTGTGTTCATTGGAATGGAGGGGAATTTCTAATTCATTCCTTCATTAACTTATTTAATGTTTCACGGTGCACCTATTTCTGGGTCCTGTTCTAGACGCTGGAAATAAAGATGACTCTGACAGACAAGGTTCCTGCTCCTTCGGTGTTTATGAAGTCTTGTGAGTAGCTGGGGAGATAGGCATCTAAAACCAGAGAGAAAGAGAAAGGAGGGAAGAAAGGAAAGAAAGAGAAGAGAATATAAGGGAAGGGAAAAGAATAAAACAGAAGGGAAATAGGGAATGACTTTAGTGCTATACAGAGATTTGAAAGAGAAGTGAAAGGAAGTGATCAGTAGCTATTTTAGATGGATTGTCAAGAAGAGTCTCACTAATATCTAAAAAGTTATAGGGAACTGGCCAGGTATGATCATGAGATTAAAGCATTCCAGAAGTAGGGAGTATCTAGTACAAGATTGTGATTCTTTTAGTGAAATTTAAAAAAAAAATTAAAAACAAACTTATATGTAAAAATTTCTGATTATTATGAATTCAGACTTCAATCAAAAATCCAGAATAAAACTCTCCTCACTGAGTGATATGAAAACTTAAACTGAAAAAAAAAATGTATGAAACACAGATGTTTAAAATGAACAAAAAAATATAAAGAATCCTTTAGGTTACTTGGTTAAAGGAACCTAGTCTGGCTAAAATATGTTACCTTGAAAAGAATATCATAACTTAACCTTTCAATGTGCATTTCTACACCATTTTGTCATCCTCCGATTTTTCTGGAAAAAAGCTGTAACTTCTTTTGAACTGACCCCCAGCAGGATACAGATATCCTGGTTCATTACTGAAATAAAACCGTCAGAAACTCTAGCCAAGTATGCAGACTGCTGGGCTTTCTTCATGGGCAAAGACATCTGGTAAATTTATTTTATCTCATGAATCATCACAACCTCTATAGGTTACACAAATCATGATATTTAAACTTTCCAATTCCATAAACAGACCATCAGACGCCCTGAATGGCCAAGTGAAATGGTTGACTTGCAATCACTGATTAAAGCACTGACAAATACTTAAAGAAAAACTGGGCATTGGGCCACAACCCTACATCTTACCTATATATCCACACTTTTGTTCTAAAGACAAATGAGATTGAATTAAGGAAATTCCAATGTACTCTTCCTTTCATTCTAAACAAGACTTTATTTTAATGGGACAGTGAGGGTTACAGAAAATTGGGTCTGGATTATTCTTTCAATTTTCAAGGCATTTTAGAATAATAAAGTCAGTTAAAACAAACTCCACAGGGTCTATATCTCAGTTACATCTGTTTATCATAACTTCCTTCTATGGAAGTCATTTTCCTGTAGCTATAAGAAAACAGGATTGGATCCACTTCAAGGGAACTTAAAGAAGTGAATGCAGGGGAGTAAAGTTAGCAGCATGGCTGAATAAGACGTCCTTTGTTGCTTTCTTCCTCAACAACAACAATTTCGCATCCATCCACAGACCAAAAAAAATGCTTTTATGGGAGATCTGAGATCCACCACTATACTCCAGGGTACGTGGGAGGAGTCTCGCCCACCAAGCGTGTGGTCTAGGAACTGACCCCAGACCCTCTAGGTTACAGTCTGGATGCACCAGGAGGATGCTGTCTTAGATAATCACTCACAAATTAGAGAGCCTTTGTGGAAGGCCAGGTTTCCAAAAAAAGGTGCCAGCATCCCACGGGAGAAAAAGCAATACAAGTGTGGACACACTGGAGGGTAAGAGGAACAGTCTGACTACTCATGTCACACCTCCCCCAAGGTTTGCCTGAACGTGGGTCACCAGGTTAGGTGATGGAATGAACACCAGCTTCAGGTCTTTCCTACTCATCAGTTAATTTATGCTCCTCCTTCCTGCCACTGAGACCTTCTTGGTCTCAGCCCTGTGGCGGGTCCGTAGTATGAGAGTCCCCAGATGACAAGCCCTGGTTCATTGCAAACCTTGGGATACTATGTCAGGAAGATGGCTTCCTTCCTCAGCTTTGTTTATGTCCTGCCTTACTTTTGTTTTCCAACAGAAAGTGTTTATACACCTGGAGCTAGCAGAGCCAGATACTAAATACCAAGAATGGCAGTGGGAAGAGGCTATTTCATTATGGATGGTGTCACTCAGAAGAATGGGAAGCTAATACTCAAAAGCCTGAATTCCATGATGGCGTGCAGGTTACAAATTATATAGTGCAAAAATCACAAGACACCATGGTTTAGGGAATCCAGAGTTGAGCTGGTGGCTGATTGGTCAGAGGTGATTTCAAAGGGTAATAAAACATTTTGGGGGGTACTGAGGACAGTTATGAGGTCTGTTCTGGTGTTTCTCTGCCTGGTTTCCTGAGAAAGTAGCCAGACGGTCATTTCATGTTAGGGCTTAAGACCTGAAACATGCTTAGGTCAAGGTGTTATCTTTAGCCTGCCAGAGGTCCAGGCCTTGTGATCATTACTCAAGTCTGGGCTATTGTCTCCTGCTGCCTTGGGGGTTGTTGATTATCAGGGGAAAGGTTAGGTCTCTGAGATATATACATATATACATATGTACATGCATATATCTGTTTGGAAAAAGTCCAACCATTGTTAATATAACGAAAACAGTTTGTATGACATTGATGGAACCTGGCAGCCAAGGAGAGTGGACTGGAATGCACATGCCTGAATAGAGACAACTTCGCTGTACTAGTCAGTGTGGGAGGTGGATGCCATTGAGTGAGCACTCGTACTGTGCGGCCCTGCATTCAAAATGAATGAGTGAGTAGAGCAATGAATCTGAATCACATTTTGCGTTAAGCTTGAACATGCCTCCATGGAAACTATCGGATGATTCAGAAGGCCACAGCTGTGGACAACTGGTGATTGGCAGCTTCATCATGACAATGCACCCGCTCATGCACCACACACCACATCTCATGCAGAGTTTTGGGGTGAAATATCAAATCACCCAGGTGACTCACCCCTCTCTGCAGCCCAGATTTAGTGCCCTGTGACTTCTGGCTTTTCCCAAATACAAAATCACCTTTGAAAGAGAAGAGATTTCAGACCATTGATATGACTCCGGAAACTATGATGGGGCAACTGATGGAGACTGGGAGAACTGTATGAGGTTCCAAGGTGCCTGCTTTGAAGGACATGAGGTGTCGGTGTCCTATGTACAATGTTTCTTGTATCTTTTATCTTCTTCAATAAATGTCTCTATTTTTCATATTACATGGCTGGATACCTTCTAGACAGACCATATACATGAAGAGAGAAAGATAACTTATAGAGCTAGAATTTAAAGCTAAATGTAATCAAAGTCATAAGGACCTTTGGTTTAATTTTTAGAAGGTGTAGTAAATAAAATTATCATATTGCAGATGAGGGGTTGTTCCAAAGGAGCCACTGGAAAATAAATCATCCATTGCTTCTTGTCTCTGCCATACAACACTTGGGTATACCATCTGGGAACCTGCTTAACTCAGTTGTTTATATAACCAGTCCTACACAGTAACGTCTTGTCAAATGAAAGAGCACTTAAGAGCTTCTGAGCACTGTTTAATGTAGGTTCCAGATTACTGAAAGGATTGCATTAATTTCTAAAAATTTTCTTCTATTTGATCTTGATGTCACTTGACTACGAATTTTCTGCATGGGTAAAGACCTTAAATTCCACCTCAACTCTATATTTGGGTTCCATTGTTTACACACACTTAGCTTCTATGTTTGGGGCAGCCAAATATTTGCCATAAGGTCATCTCTCCAGATCAGAAACTAAAGTCCCAAGACTTTAAGGAGATCATGACTGTTGCCATGAACACTTATAGAGGTTCAAGCCTTCTGGATATCACCCTTCAAAACCCTTGAAAGGGCCCTGGCTGGGGTGGCTCAGTGAACTGAGTGCAGGCCTGTGAACCAAAAGATCGCTGGTTCGATTCCCAGGCAGGGCACAAGCCTGGGTTGGAGGCCAGGTCCCCAGTAGGGGATGCGCGAGAGGCAACCACACATTGATGTTTCTCTCCCTCTCTTTCTCCCTCCCTTCCCCTCTCTCTAAAAATAAATAAATAAATTCTAAAAAAAGAAAAAGAAAAAGAAAAACCCTTGAGAGAGACTAAGAAAAGCCAAATTCAAAGATGAAAATTAAAATGTAAATCACATGAAAACCTAATGACTTCCTCATTTAGAGTTAAAAAATGGTAAATCATAAATCATCATGTTCCTAAGTTCTGAGAGAAAATAATGAAAAATATTCTACACATATTTTATGTCATTTTACATCTTTCTTATTACTTACAGCTTTGAGTGCTAAGCAACTTGAAGATATCTTCAATAAAAGTGCATTTAGCCCATGAGAGCACTAATGATGTGTGTATTAAAAAAAAGTAACATTTCATAAGAAACATGCAATTCTACTAGATGTAGCACCATCTTTGAGTCCTTTATGCTTTCCAGCAGGATTTTGAAATGCGTTTACGATTGTGGGGCCGCTAATGCTTGTAGTTTCACCAAATAAGGTTTCACTCTCTGATAATTATTACTCAGAGGTTTGATGGACCACATGGAATTTGTTGGGTTCAAACACACAAATAGAAATCTCATTTTAAATCACCAATAAAAACAAACAGAAAATTTTGCATTGTACAATACAAAAATACCTTTTTACAAAAGAATACAAGAGACAAGGGTTGCTAGGCAACCACCTAGCACAGGCTTTGGCATGCGAGGTAACAAAGAGGTGACTGCACTGCCACCACCTGAAGGTTTGCTTTAAAGCCCCAAAAGAAAACTGACAGTGAGGAGATGAAATATTGTTAGAACCACTGTTTTTCTCCCCAAATTGTATTTGAGCACATTTTATTAATTGTAATATGTTGATTTACTAAATAAGTAAAATAAACCTTATTTGGGTTGTATCCAACTTTTAAAATTCAGCTGGCATTTGCCGCACGACCGGGAGGGCTAACTTCTGTGTGCCTAAAGGAATGTCCTGCACACCAGCTTTCCTTTAAACAGGGTCAACGGAAGGGAGATGCCCTTGGGGGAATTTCCTTTGGTGGCTTCAACGCTGTCTCCTCTAGTCAGACAATGTTGAGCCACCTATTTTGTCTCATGAATCATCACCACCTCTATGGAATACACAAATCATATTTAAAGTTTCCAATTCCGTAAACAGACAACCAGAGGCCCTGAATGGCCACCTAAAATGGTTGACTTACATTCACTGATTCAGGCACTGATACTCCCACTATCTGGCTTCATAGGAGTAAACTCTTTCAATGATCCAATAACATCTTGGGAGGATTAGTTCAAGAGTTTGGCGCCCAGTCATCTTTTTGCCCCTTTAAAGATGACAGCTAAGAGGGGCATCTGAAGAGAAAATCTCAAGAAGTTGAACACAGCAGCCCCCGGGTGTGGAGAACAGAGCCTCCAGCCCGCCACCCAGGAGTCTGTCAAAGCCCCCGCATGGCGTGAGGATTGTCACCCTGTAGGTCTCTGGAAGAGATCCGTGCCCAGCCTAGGGGTGAGGTGCCTGGTTTAAGTCCTAGCTCTACCAGCCTTATGACCTTTGGCACAATACTTACTCCCCTAAGCATCAGTTTCCTTATTTGTAAAAAGGGGATTAAAAGCACTTACTTAGCATATGACATTAGCACATTAGTTGAAATAATGAATAGAAAGCCGTTTGCACAGTCACTGACATGTAATAGGTACACAATAAATGTTTATATTATTAATATCATTATGAAGGTCAATAGAAAATAATGTTCCATCTCACTTATTCAACTAAATACTCCCAGGGTACTTATTAGCTAAATATCCAGTGTAGGAATATTTTGTTTCAGGATATAGTGAAATGTAAGAATGAATGACATGGGGCAAGAACACAGAAGTGGCACTAAGGCAATGTCATAAAAGGCCATTAAATGTAGACCTATACCTTTCTTTATAACAGGGCATCACATGGGGCCATGTTATTACAGCAATGCTGATACCCAGGGTGGGGCAAAAGTGGGTTTATGGTTGTTCATATGGAAAATAACACAGTAATAAACAATGATACAAGAACAAGATTTATGCTTCGTTGACTCACAACTGCAAACCTACTTTTGCCCTACCCTGTAGATAAATGGTTCTAAAATGGTGTAACCATATATCGTGTCCCCTCTGAACGCCTTACGTTTATGTAGCTCAAGCTACATGAAATTGGGTACACTTAGGGGACCAGAGAACTTCAGATCTTTGGGCTGCTCCCTGAAGGGAGAACACAGGTAGTACTAAAGGGAAATTTTAATGCATAGTAAACCAAGAGCCAGACTGGCCCTGGAGGTGTCTCCGAGGGCTCACCCACGAGAGCTCATACATCTGCACCCCAGTTGGCCCCAGAGGGTGCCTGCGGACACGCACGGCACTCGGCCTGCCCTGAGCTGCTTCCTGGTGCACGCACAGCTCCCAGGTCATGACATTCACACCACTTGCCTCGCTCGCCCTTCATCACAATGACTTTCACTCTGTGGACAAGGATCGTGCACCTTCTTTACCTGCTGTAGTAACTTCCCCAACAGATTTCTGACTGCCAGGAAAACAGTGAAAAGCACCGTCGTGGACAAATACCGTGATGTGCTGCCCAGCCCCCCTTCAAAAAGAAAGGGACATCCTCCGTAGCCACTGGGAGTGTGGGAGTGCTGCTGGCAGACAGCCCCCACCAGGCCCCCACTCCGGCAGAGACTGCCTCACTGAAGAGAACAGCCGCACCCAAGGTACTGTCCCCCTCCAGGGCAACTGGGGGTGACTGAGAGATTTAAGGCTTAGTCCTCGTGTCCCAGTTTGGGACAACTCTGTATGGTCATTCCAGCTCCAGGGCTCCCTATCAGGGGTGTCCAACCTGCAGCTCGCAGCCTGCGGGCAGCCCAGGATGGCTGTGAATGCGGCCCAGCACAAAACTGTACACTTACTTAAAACATTATGAGATTTTTGTGTGTGCATGACTAACGCATCACAATATATTTAATGTGTGACCCAGAACAACTCTTCTTCCAGTGTGATGCAGAGCCGCCAAAAGGCTGGACACCCCTGCAAGTATCTGGTGAGCTCTGCATTGAGACCACATCACCATGCAACTGCTCCCTCTGTCTTTTCTGCTTTCTTCCCCTTCTCCCCACTCTCCTCCCCCTGGTGAGGATCTCAAGAGCCCTCCTGGATAACCTTCCACACACCGATCTCCCTCTCAGCGTCTGCTTCGTGGGAAGTCCACCAGTGACGTGAACATAACTCAGTTGCACACAGCAGATCTTCAAACCAAATTACGGAGGTCGTCAGCAGCCAACCGAAATACTGCTTGCCCTAAAGTTCCCAGTCCTGGTCCAAAAAGCTACAATGCGGTAGCCAGAAAGATAGTTACGTGGTAGGAAACACCATGTTCAGGGCCGCAGCAGCCCTGGGTTAAGTACATGGCTCTTAGAAGGTGACAGGTTTGACATGTCTGGTATATTCTCTTATCAATCTCAGGCTGGCCTTGACTGGTGCAGCTCAGTGGGCTGGGCGTCGTCCTACAAACCCGAAGGTCACCAGTTTGATTCCCAGTCAGGGCAAGCAGCTGGTGTTCCTCTCACGCATGGATGTTTCTCTCCCTACCCTTTCCCCCTTGTCCCCAGTCCCAGGCTGGATCTATGGCTTTGTCTCTCTCCACAATCTGTAGAATTTAGTCTGCGTCCCATTCTCTTCACAGCTGTCACCACCTCCTCTGCTTGGAGATCCTTGCCTACCCAGAAATTTCTAAAATAGAAACATCTACAGTTCACTTTTGAGTTTGAGGCCTTTACTGTTCATCATGACAGGACAGCAGAAAGGAGATATGTAAAATAGCAAACATAATTAATGTGTTAAGAAATGTTGTTAGAGATTTTTAGAAATTCGAGTTTGTATATTATACTAATTAAAGGCACTCTGTGATACTTCTCATAAAATTTTTAAAATCCCTTCCTCCTCACATTAGTAATGACTGTATTTTGTTAAAAACAACAATTTTATCATTTTCTTAAAAATGATGTGTGCTCATTATAAAAATTAAACTGATGCAGACGAGTCTAACAAAAAAAGAAAAAATGCCTAAAATCCTATGCCCATAATTAACATTTTGTATTATCCTAGTTGTCTGGCTATTCGTGCATCCAGAAAGACAGAGTGACTTTCATGAAAATGGAATCATAATATGCATTTTATTTTAACTTTAAAAAAATTTTTAATTTTATTTAGCCAAATAATGAAACTGAAGTAAAACGGAAGTAATTGCTGAATATGAAATATTCCTCCACCATAAGAACTACTTCCTAAAAGGTCACTCTTAGGCCAAAAGCTGATTATGAAAAGCTTCAAGTTGAATTTCAACTACGTACATGTTTCAATTTTAGATGCCTCCTGTGGACTGACTTCCTGCTATAAAATGTGAGGAAGGAAACAGATCACTTTCTCCCTTCTCATTCCATAACTCAGGTTTTATCATTATTTTTAAATTATCAAGTGTTATAAACACTGCTTCCTCTTCCATAACCTCTGTTTTCTTCTTTTCCAATGACAGTAAAAGTTTTAGCTAGCATAACACACCCTGCTTAAAAAAAAAAAAAAAAAACCCACCCCTACTAAAGACTCTGTTGCCCTGACTCTTTTGCAGGTAGATGGGACCATCTGGCTAAATTGTGGGCAACAAAACATTGAAGAAGTGATGTATGCAATTTTGGGGCTATGCATTTACAGAGAAGGAGAATGTCCCTGCCTATGTACATTCTCCACCTGTACACAGGTTGCAAAGCAGACATGACGGTGGTAGCGGAAGCATCAGTGGGAATATGAGATGAAAGCTACATATGAAAGATGGCAGAACAACAAAGTAGTAGAAGCCTAGGTCTCCAATACCCTCAGCCACCAAACCAGCCCCAGACTGTCTACCCACACTATTGTGTGAGAATGAAAGAGGTTTTCATTTCATTTAAGTCAATTCATTTTTAGGTTTATTTTTACAGCATCTTATCTGAATTCTATCAATAGAATTCGACTAACTAATCCATCATTGAACTATACATTTATCGTCCATCTGAAACCATAACTCCTGGGGCTAGTTTGTCTTAGCTCCATATTCAAAGGCACTCAGTGCTCACTGCCACTCCCTTGTACCATGAGTTCTGGGAGATTTCTTTCTCTCTCTGATTTTATTTAGACGATTGTCTTAGTAGTGTATTCATACATTTAGAGCTTAAAGCCACACCAAGTTACTATCTTATAATTCTGTATGCTATACATGCAAAATGAATTTCACTGGGCTAACTAATGTCAAGGCATTAGCAAGGCTGTGTACTTCCTAAAAAGCTCTACAAGAGAATCTGTGTCTATGCCTTTTCCAGCTTCTAAAGGCTGTACATATTCATTGGTTCATGGCCTCTTCCTCCATCCTTAAAGCC
The DNA here is from genome assembly GCA_004026545.1 of Mormoops blainvillei. NCBI lineage: Eukaryota > Metazoa > Chordata > Mammalia > Chiroptera > Mormoopidae > Mormoops > Mormoops blainvillei. Next base: position 13,749 of record PVJD01014765.1, read on the forward strand.
AACAGGATAGCATCTTCAGATGTCTCTGATTCTGACCCTCCCCTCCCCTCTCCCTCTTTTGCTTAAAAGGACCCTTGTGATTACATTGAGACCACCAGGTTAATACAAAATAGCATCCCCCTCTCAAGATCCTTAACTTAAATGCATTTACAAAGTCCCTTTTGGCACATAAGGTAATATATTCACGGGTTCTGAGGATAAAGATGTGGACATCTGGGCATGGCAGGTGTGGGATAGGGGCAGTTATTCTGACCACCATAGGTGGTTTGAGTTTTTGCTATACCTTTAATCTCATCAAGTTGTTGTTTGCTGGGAAAGGCTCATGACTGCTTCGTTGCCCAAAGTATTTGACAATGTATTGACAATGTACGTTTTCTCTTTGCAAAACAATTGTCTCGATGCTATATCAGACCACCATTTCCTATTGCCACACTTAGTGCTATACTAAAAAACCTTGAAGGCAGCATGTTATTTCTCTCTTTACGTGTGATGTTCTTTGTCTACCTTGCCATAAGAATTCATTCCTTATCCTTGAAGTTCAACATGATCAAACTATGTCCACATGTTGATTGTTTCTTATTATTTTCCTAGGTTATAGTAGCCTTTCCAATTTACCCATTCAGTTCTTTATTCCATGGAACTTTTCTTCTATTATATCAATCTCAATTTTCAGTATCATTTGTCAGAGTATGTATTTCAGGGTCATCAGTCATCTTTGCATTGGATTGGTTGTCTTTGTCTATCCAATATGTCTACTACTCTATATTTAATTTTTTTAATATCTTATTCTTCCTTACATTTCTTCCATTTACTCAGCTTTCTTCATTTTTATACCTTTAGTCAGAGGATGGGAAAGATAAATCCACTCAGCTATCTTCTTCCCACATTTGGAGGTAGTAGACAGAACTGCATGACTGCTATAATGTGATTATGTGTTCCTGAAAAACTTAATTTTCTGTAAAGTTTGCACCAAAAATTACAGAGACTACGGGAAAAATATGTTTGGAACAGTGCATTTAACAATGTGCAACTTTGTAAGCACAGCAAACAAAACCGATCCAAATAAAAACACTAGCCACAGTTAAACATCTATAGGCATTTGCCAGGAGACAATTCTCCCTGGATTCCTTACTTTCTTATACAGCCCAGGCTTCCTGAGCAAAGGGCACTGATAAACCTCATTCAGGGATAATTGAATAGCAAATCTAAGATAGAGAACATCTCATTCTCTAAAGACATTCCACAACAGTAAAATATCCCTTCTCTTCCCTAAGGACCTTTGCTTAGTTACAGGGATATGAGTAATAGTTCTTGGGAGGGGAGAATGGGCAGGCCACCCACAACCCTGATAAAAGCTCGGTCTACTGAGTTAAGGGTTTGTTTCCTGTGATGAAAAAACCATTGTATGTGCAGTCAGTATCTGGCCCTCATCTGTGCATCTCCCTGTGGGGAACTGGGGTGTGTGGAACTGATGCAAGATGCTACTCTGGGTATTTTTTTGCATGAGTAATAAATAAACCATCTGTGTCTCTGGGCCAAGGATCTGTGTTCCTCTGTGAATATGAATACACACATATACACACAGAAACGCTTATGTGTGTGTATCTCTGTGTATATCCATGTATTACTCACACACACATAGCAGGCTAACTTCTTAGCTTGCAAGAAGGATAAAATCTTACGCGCTTCACAGATTAACAGTATTTGCATCTAACATCATAGTTATTTCTTAAATCTTGGAAATTACTCTTTGCCTTTGAGATCTGGGTCCTTAAGAGACCAATTTTATCAAATTTAAAAATCTGATCCAGTATATAGACTTTTCAACAACTAATCTTTACAGCTTCTTCATCTGCATTCACGGATTTAACAGAGTTCATGTTTTAGGAAATAAAATAGTTCTTGAAGCCACAGAAGTAGTTTTTTGGGTTTTGGGGGTTTTTTTCTGCACTCAAAGAAGATGTATTTACAAGATTTGGAGTTATTTTTTAGGGTTTTTATGTATCACCTAGTTTTTTTTTTCTCCTTCTAATTATGAGAAAGTCTGAAGATTTCAAAATATTAATATGTTGAGGAGGAAAAGCCACACATGAACCAAAGAAATGTAATTCTTCTATATTAACAAATTCACATTTGAAAAACATGTCTTATAACAGAGAACAATGTGTTAAAATAATTTTCAGGCATTTGCATTTTGTTTTGTTTGGGGTGTTTTTTTGTTTTGTTTTGTTTTGTTTTAGCATACTGGTTTAAACTAAGGGGCATAGATCTAGTTTATGAGCTATACCCTGTTGCTCCAGAATACTCTTAATCTTTTTTACCTATTAATTTTGATACTGACACCAGCTTGTTCTCCTTATCTGGTTATGCCTTGAAAAAATGTTGCTTGCTTGCTCTGGTCAGTGTGGCTCAGTTGGCTGGAGCATCGTCCCATAACCCAAAGGTTGCCAGTTTGATTCCTGGTCAGGGCACACACCTAGGTTGCAGGTTCGATCCCTGGTGCAGGCACGTACAGGAGGCAACCAATCGATGTTTCTCTCTCTCCCTTTCTCTTTCTCTCTAAAAGCAATGAAAAAAAATGTACTCGGGTGAGGATTAAAAACAAAAATTGGCAGTGGAAGAAGGGGATGGGGAAAGGAGGAGGGAAGGTAGGTAAAATTGGCTTGATGTAGTTCTCTTTCATGTTTCAAAAATAATTTTTTAGTGGCTAGTCATGATGTAACGGTGCATCATGAATTACAACTGGCTAAGAAGTAGGATACCTCCCTTTTAGTCTAGTTTCCTATCAAGAATTAACTGGGTGCTCTTAGGAACACAATGTTGAGAAGTCCATTTGGAACCTATGAGATTTGGACTTAAATATCATTATGTGGTAAGAACACTTAAAGACATCTTCCTTCCTAACAAAGTTTTAAGTGTATGACACAGTATTGTTGCCTATAGGTCCAATGTTCCTTACAATTTACAAAGTGTATGATCCACAGAAAGATGAGGTAGACATACATTTCCTACTCCTCTCACTAAGTACAGCTAAAAACCCTATACATTATAAAACAACCATAAGACTTTCAAAGGTGGAGAGAAGCAAGGAGACCTCATGATCTGAGTGATAACTAAGTGGTAAGCTCCTTGAGTTTCCTTTTTGCCATGTATATCCCAGACTGGGAACTAAGAAGCCCACACAGAAACACTAATGGGCACAGACCAAAAATAGCCCCAAGAAAAAGCCCACTTTCTCTGGCCAAGGGACCAGGGAGGAAACAGGTTAGCACGACAAAACTTTTAGGAAATAACTGCTCTGTCCCAGCCAAACACCACAGAAAAAACTGTAGCCCCACACTCATTCATTCCAGCAAAGGCCTAGTGGGGCTCTAGACTGTCCTCAAGAGGATGTCATGAAGCCAGAGCCCAACACTTTTGTCTTGGTGGTGTCTAAGACCAGGTAGGGAAGTGGGACTTTCATCCCCACCAGGGGGAAATGAGCTCCTCTCTCATGGTGTCAGTGGAGCCTGGACTTCCACCCCCAGCTGGCAGGAATAAGGTATCCCTCTTCTCCTCAATTAGGTAGTGTCAGATTGGACCTTGTACAGAGTCAGGACTCTTATCACTGCTCAGTGGTAAGAAGGCCACATCAACCAAGCCCTATGGTGTCAGTTGGGGCTATTTGGGAACAGTAACAATTCACTCCTCCTCCTCCCAGTCCGGGAGATAACAGTGGAGGCACAGTGTGAATCTAGAGCCATCACCCCCACCAAGCAGTAATGAGGAGTTCCCCCCATCTCTGGTGTCCAGAGAGGCTGAGGAAAGAAGCTGGGCATCGACCCCTACCTGGATGTAATAAGATGGCATCTCCCTCTTCCCCTGCCAGAGCAAAATCAGAGAAGCCAGCTAAACTAGAAGATTTAAATAAGATCCAGAGTTTTATAATGTATTACCCAAAATATCTAGTAGATTTAAATCAGAAATCACATATCATACAAAGAATCAGAAAGATGTCAAACTTAACTTTAAGAAAAACACAGGAACTCAAACACAACATCAATCAGCAGACTCTGATCAATATTAATAAAACACTGCACCTAACAACAGAATACATATTCTTTTGAAGGACCCACAGGATATATAACAGGCTAGACCATAGTCTAGCCCTTAACCCCACCTCGTCCTTGAGTCAACATCACCCCGCAATGGCCCCTGGTTTTCAGAATGGCAACCTACCTTCTCAACCAATCTCTCCACATGTTACATATTACAGCTTGAGGACATTCTAATTACCAGATCCCATAGAGTAGGAAAGAAGAAAAGGTAATGGGGACTCAAATAAATCTCCCCCAAAGTACAGAACTCCATTCACTCTAGAATTCCATGGCTTATTCAGAAAAGAAGTAGAATTAATGGAATCTTTAATTCGAACATTGTAAATGGCATGGCCCAGATCCATCAGGATCTTGCAGCCCTGCAGAGGAAGTCTGACTCAGGCTATCTTCTACTACTGGGACTAATCAAACATAAAAAATCACATGACTGGTGCTTTAATTAGATTTAGCCATTGAATTCCATTGTAAAGCCTGACAGGAGTAAATGACCCTCTTTCCAATGTGCATTAATTCTAGAACGCCATTTAGAAAATTACCTCATCCAATGGACTCAGTGGCACCCAAATTGCCCAGAAGAGTCCTTATATTTCCTCAAAGTGAGCAATGTATTCTAACTTGCTATATCAAGTCCAATTATAAGCAGAATATAACTTTCTAGATATTTAAAATAGGACAGGTCAGTATTATAAAAGCCAAGTGAGTAATTTATAAAAATATTTTAATATGCTGGTAAGATTTCATCAAGATAAGTTAAACTGCCATTTAAAGAGTAATATTATTTCCTTATATAAAAATATACAGCCTTTGTCATTCCCCAAAGGCTCTGTGTGTGTGTGTTGGTGTCTGAGTGGGGTGGGACAGAAACGTACCAGTTATTACCAAACTGTTTTGTGGAATTTGTGGAATACCAAACTGTTATTCTTTTCTTTATGTATTTTTTTTCTTTCAATGTCTGTTTTCTTCTTATTATCTCTTATGTTACGACATCATGGAGCGGGTACGTCAGCACACTCTTCCATAAATGACTGAAGAGTGAAAATGTTCCCACAGCTCTCTTGGGAGACAAATCTGAATCATAAAATCAAGTTTTCACCATGATTTTACCTAAAATACAATACGAACTTGTGAAAAACGCATCCGCCCCCCCCAACCAGGAGTCAGACAACACAGTCCTCGGTTTCCCCCTGTAGAATGTGAGTATTGAGATCTTCCTCCTTCTGCCTCCGGAGAGAGCTCTGAAGTTGTAATAGATTCACATGCAGGAAGCATGTTGGGTCCTGTGGGGTGGTAAGATGCCCTGGAAATTTGTAGTCATATTATTTATGGTAACAATTATATTGTCTTTCATCCAAGAAGGTCTTTATAAACCTTAATGAGTTTCCTTAAACCCCTGTGGGTAAGTCTGTTATTCATTTCACAAGTTAGAATTCAGACACTGGGAAGTTAAGCGGTTTGCCCCAAACACATAAGCCCCTGGGGAGTTAGAGTAAAGAGTTCCTGAAACGTGTTGTGGTGAGGAAGCACACAGCTTCGTGGGCCTTGGAAGAAGAGTCACTGTAGAGGAGCTTTAATGTCCGGTTGAGCTACGTGGTTCTGCTTTAGGAAGTCAGAAAAGTTCGTTTTAAATTTTATTTCTGACAGACTAGGGATTTTTCAATTGGAAAAAAAAAAGAAAGAGAGAACATCGAACAGCAGATTCGAAATCACAATGCCGGTTTTTAATGGAAATAGGAGCTCAAGATTTTACCTTTGCCTATTACCCCCGCCTGAAATTGTGCCCACGGGGAGTCTGCCTTCCTTCCAGCCAGCTGGCACAGTGCACTTGCTTTCAAATGGCTCAGATCGGCTCAAACGCACTCCCCTTTTCACGCTCTCCCTAACAAAGCATTGTGTAAAATAAGCTGTTATTGGGATGAAGCATGCATGTTTCTTAGCTGAACGGTTAAATATTGGTTAACTGGAACTGTAAGAAGAAAAATAAAGCACAGTGTTTCCCCTCTGCATCTTGAGATTCTTGTTTACCCTGGGCGGAACTCCAGGGGGTACCTTCCAAGGAGTGAAATCAGATGCTCTCCTCGGTTCTTTGCTGTTCTCCATGCTGCTTCTTACTTGTAGGAGCTGTGGGCCTTTGCACAGCTGGATGGTGCAAAAGGAGAGAAACTGACATGAGCAGTAAAACCATAGTGGCCCTCAAATGATTTCCCTCCTGCTTTGTGATTTTTTGTGGGGGGTTTTTTTTTGTGTGTGTGTGTGCTTATTTTCTTGATTTTATTTTCTGTTCCTTGGCAACACAAGAGAGAAAGACTGTTATGAGGTCTTAAACTCTGTAAGCTTCAGAAGAAGTCACAAAATATTATTTTAGATAACTTCATATTTTTAAAAATTTAGGGACTGAGACATAGAGGGTTTATGATTGAGCCAGTAAACAGGGAAAGCTAGAGAGGTCTCCCCTCACCTTCCTTCTTTGAGCTAAAATATGAAAATCTGTAACAGGTTGCCCTTCCAGCCAGTACTGTGAGTTGTTAGGGCAGAATTCTGCAAAGAGAGGGCCACTTAAAAGGTTGCAACCACTCTGGGTATCATCAATAAGGACCCAACAAGTTCATCTGGACCCAAGAAGTCACATGACGAGGTAAGACTTCATGAAGTCGGAGTTTGTGAAAATGCCAAGAAGGAACATAAAATAGCTGTTTTAAGTTCAGACTCCGAGTCATCTTTGATTTTTATCATCTTAAGTCTTTGCATTTACGATCTTTCATCTACTAAATGACAATGAACAAATTACTGACCATATTAAACCTCTATCTTCATATCAGCATTATTCCTAACAGCCAAAAATGGAAATAATGCAAATGTTCATTAATTATGAATAGATAAGCAAAATGTGTGTGCTGTGTGCATACAATGCAATATTCTTTAGCCATAAAAAGAAATGGAGCACTGATACATGTTACGAAGTGGATGAACCTTGAAAACATTAAGGGAAAGAAGCCAGACAAGCACATCGTCAATATGCCACATATTGTATAATTCCGTTCACAAGAAATGTCCAGGATAGGTGAATCCACAGAGACAGACAGCAAGTGGCCAGGGGTTAGGGGCGGAGGAGAATGGCGAGTGATTGCTAATGGGTACAGGGTTTCCCTTGGGGGATAAGAAAATGTCCTAAAATTTGATTGTTATATAAGCTTATTAACAAGCTCCAAACCAAGCTACATGTTAATGATCAGATAAAAGTTAATAGCAAGACATAAACAACCAACCTTCTACTAACACAACTACCAAACTTAGCCCTGATCCAGCTTAAAACTATCTGGGTAGGTTATCAGTATCACTTATAAATCATACCTGGACATATTTTCTATTCATGCCATTATTGTTAATCGTGAAAAATCTGGAACAACCTAAATGACCAACCATAAGGGAACAGTTAAGTTAAATATCCAAAGGAACTGAATATTATGCAACCACTAAATATAATTCTTTCAAAATGTGTGACATGATTATAGTTAACACTGCTGTGTGGTATATTTGAAAGTTGCTAAGACAGTAAATCCTAAAAGTTCTCACCACAAGGAAAAAACTCTTCCTATCTTTTTCCTCTTTTGTAAGTATATGAGGTAATAGATGATAACTAAACTTATTGTGGTAATCATTTTGCAACATATATAAGTCAAGTCCTTATGTTGTATTCCTTGAACTTATATAGTGCTCTACAATTATATCTCAATAAAACTGAAAATATACTAAAAAAAATGTAATGACACGATAAAAATTTCAGATGTAATGCTGAGTAAACAGAATAAAATTTTGTTAACTAGATCCAGGGAAGAGGGGTTAAGGACAATGTTTATGTACATATGTATGAGTGAAGGTACATTTACACATACATAGTCAGATTCAAAGTAATTTGATTTTTCTTATTATGATTTCTTCTAGTTTCAAAAACTCTTGCAATAAACATATATTCTGTTTTAAAAACCAGGAAAGGTATTTTTAAGGCAAATCAAGATTTTCCACAGCTCAACCCTTAAATGCAATGAGCGTGCAAATATGCAGGCTTCCTTCCTAAATTACAGCTCCCTTCAGGTGCCCCAAGGGAGAGATGGAAGCTGATGTCCTAGTACTCGAACACAAAATGCAAAACAGACTGTGTGCCTCAGAGATCTACAGAAACACAGTATTCAAATTAATTAAGGCAACATACATGGAATCAGTTCTTAAAATCAGCAAAACAGGAAAACAGCAGTACATAAAAAAAGTAAACAAATTGACCAAATTGAACATGTAATTCTTTTCTGTTATGTAGACCCATATATATAGGCCTTTAAAAAGAAGGAGGATGACAAACAAGGACATATTGAAAAAACAGGGCCCTCACATGTTCTTGTTCATCACTAGACTCCATGTGTAAAGGACGCAACCAGCCTTTTCAACACCTTGCATTATGTGGGCGACACTGCCAACAGCCTGTCACTTCCTGCAGCGCTCAGCACATGAATGAACATAGTAAAAGTCTGACCTGGATTCACAGACCTTAATGAGGGAGAGACTCACTGACACAAAGGCACAAACAAGATCTTGAAAACTTTCTCCATCCTTTTGCTTCTGTGGAAATAACATTTTATGCTTCAGGATGAGAAACCCCTAGTCATACTTCCAAACACATGTCACCTGACCATCAATGTGATAGACACTAGTGCTAGTTTAATACAAATATTAGGTGGAGAGAAGTTCCATTACCTTCTGCACTGGACAGAAGGCTGGGGTCTGCAGTCTAGACCCTGACAGGCTCTCCTAGCACCCCAGGAGGGAACTGTCCCCTGCAAATGTGATTTTGGTCATGAGAGAGTGGCTTGCAGGGCCATAGAAGCAACATGCAGTTTTTTCTGTGGGAGGTCTTCTCCTGTTTCTTTTAAACACATGCTCTCACACTCAATGCAGCAGAGAATGAAGCAGCTGTGTTTTCTGCCTCAGGAAAAAACCTTCAGAATATTTAACTCCTAAGTATTACTTGGGATGAGGGAATAAATAAATGAATGAATTTATGAATGAATGAATATATGAAGACCTTCGAGAAAGGGGTCTCTGAGACAGTCAGGACACTTACGATTCATCCAAGGGGCAGAAGTCCTGTGGGACATGCTTCTCGATCCCCAGCGTCTCCACAGCCTGTGCCTCTAAATCAGCAAGTATGGACTCCAAGGAATGACTGGCAAGAAGATAAGTTTATGACTGAGAATTGACCTGGAGCCATCTTTGGCCAGAGATCAATAACAAAAATAACAACAATAATAATAACAGTAGTAGCAACAATAAATAACATTTTGAAGTGATTGTCATGTGTCAAGCACTAAGATAAGCTCTTTGCATGAATTATTTCAACCAAGTCTCACTATACTCCAATGAAAAGGTATTATTATTAGCTTCATGTTACAGGTCAAAACTCTAGTTTTATAATGAGTTGATTAGATCAATGTTTCCTACCCTGGCTGCATATTACTGCCACCTAACAGCCTTCATATTTGGATTTCTACTTGATGGTTTCTTATATGTCACATTAAAGGATGCTATTCAGTTGTTTTGTGACTCTTGGTCCTGATCTCAGTGCTGAGGCATGAATACTTGAAGGAGTCAGCCAAGCCCTCGGTACACAGACACACTAATTAAATAACTGACTGGTGTGCAGGACTGTCTTTCATTTGCATATCACCTGGTAGCCCAGCTAATACCAAAACTACCTACCCCTCTAGCAATACATGGTTAGAGATCTCAAAAATGTAAAATCATGATGTTTGCTTCTTCAAACTACCTGATATTTAAATTTCAAATTGGACAAGGGAAACACCATCAACAATTTGAATAAGAAGACTGAAGTCTAATAAAAAATTCCTTCCCTAGAAACCCAAACTAATTCATAGGCTGTGAAAGTTGGGGTAAAAATTTATATAAGTGGTCTAGTCCAATGGTTCTCAATTCAGATTTTACAGTAAAACCACCTGAAGAAGCTGTTAAATAATGTCAGTAATAATAATGCCAGATCCCACACCACCATACCTGATTTAATTAATCCAGGGCAGTGCCTGAGAATTGATATTTTTAAAATTTCCCTTGGGGCTTCTTCAGCCATGATGAAGTGCTGATGTAACCCAGCCCCTCATTGTCTATAAAATAGCTCACCTGGGGCCATTTAGCTGGTCAAAGGGAGGGCTGAAAAATATCTCTCTTGTTTCCCTCGAATCTGCATTAAACCAGGACTGTAGCTTCTTCTCAAAAATATTCATGAAATTCTCTTCGAAAAAGTGCTAGCTGAAAGACAAAAAAAAAAACACAAAATTAAACAGGACTACAAATACACACACGGACAGTTGACACAGTACACACTGAGTCAGTATGTCAGTTCTAATTGTTCATTAAAGGTGTTCTAGTTTCCTTGCTTCCACTGTCAAGCGTGTGAAGTTTTTCAAAGAAACCACAAGGAAAGGCGATTGTCCAGATGCAGGCTAACGGGCAAAGCCTCTGACTGCATCGGGTTGCGTTCCCTGCGTGATGCATTGAAAGCCATTGCAGTTAATGAGCTAATCCTAATTGTCCTCATTTCCCAGCAACCTCAGTGGCCTTGTATACTGGGAGACAGAATGTGTTTCTGGTCACTCATTCTAATCCCAGAAATAGAGGAAAATAACAGCCCGCCACACATGCCAGACCAGCCAAGCTATACAGAGACCAGAGAAGCGTGGGCTTTCAACAGTAAATGCCAGGGGGAAAAAAAAGGGAAAAAATTTGGTCATTCTTTCCCTCAAACACAATGCTTACAAACCCCAAAATATGAGACTGTAAGTATATGTTTCAGGCCACTAAAATCAATATTTCCACGTGTAAGGTAGAGAAGATAAAATGCCAACAGCTGGATCCTACATTTGCATAGTATCTTTTGTCAGACATATAGGAATAGGTCAGTTTTATGGAAACAATGTTTCAAACAAATCAAAAATGTTAAAGACAGCAGGGTTAAAGATAATGTTTAATGTTACTTTTTTTTTTATTGAATTTATTGGGATGACAAATTTTTAAGCTCTTTGAGCCCAACCTTTTATTCAAAGTGCTCATCAAAAATGTCATTTATATATTAGTAGAAACCTTACTTATTTCTTCCATAATGTTATAACCCAGTGCATTCAGCAAACATAGATTGAGTGTTTACTATGTGATTTATTGAGAGTATGAGATGGCAGAGGGTAACCAGCTGGGAAATTAATTTGGGCTTTGTTTCCTGTTGCTATAAATTCATCTGAAAGGAAGGAAGCAAGCCTCTGCCTTCCTAAAGTAGGTATTTCTCACTTCCAGGGGGAGGAAAACAGGTTCACTGGCAGTGGGTGCGAGGCCAGGCCCTCTGGGCCATCCTGTGCTTCCGCAAACCCTATTGTTGAAAGGGCAGGATGAACCTTTTCTGTATTGGTGAAACTGAAAGGGTCGAAGGAGGCATTGACCCACGGGATCACACAGAACTGGGAATAAAAGCAAGACTTGCAGATTCTACATGTGCTCAGGGGCTGGGGCTTGGAGGCGTCAGGCCCAGAAAGGGCTAGGGCAGGGCACAGGCAGCCCAGCCTTGGGCTCCTGTCCTAGATGCTTTCATGTGGAATCTCCTCAGGACCTGGGTAAGGACCCGGATCTGAAGACATAAAATGGCCATGCTGGGTCCACAAGTGGGGCGTGGGGCACAGGCCAGAGCCACAGTATCATGTGACCACAAGGAATAACAACTACAGTGCAACCGTGGCCTGGGAACAGGGATTTGCCCCACCCAAGAATCTGGAGGTTGTAGGACCTCTTTTTAGTATGACAGTATAAAACGAGTTTGGAGACCCCTAGAAATAATTAACACTGGACTTCTCACCAACTTGGACTTGTAGGGGCTAATACCAGTTCCGATAAAGTCACTCTCTAAAGTGATAACATTATTTCCTGAATACCATGAAGAAAACTGGCATCTGTGACATATGTTAGAAATTTTATTAACAAATAATTTTTGTCACTCAATTCACTTGTACATAGTACAATTATATTTTTCAGCCATAATCTAATACAGGTTGTTCGGTGACAATGCAAGAAGAAAGATGGGTATCTGGATGGATATCATTAAAGACTCCTCTCCAAATAAATCTCTACCTCTCATTGAATTAGAAAAGGATTTCCTGGGATCTGGTTAGGGACATCCAAAAGGAACTTAATTTAAATTTGAACACTTTCTCTCGACACAATTGCATCAATTTATTCTTTGGACAAATGTACGCATTAAGTCCCCGCTGCACGCCAGTCATGTCTCTATGAAGCTCTTATCAGATGCCAGGCTGTGGCAGGTGCTGGGGATACAATGGAGAGAAATATAAATATGTCTGCTGCCCTCATAGAGTTTTCAATTCAGTGAAAGACCAAGAAAACATCCAAAAATAAAATTTTGTAGGTGCCACAATGGGCAGAGCACATGTTCTACAGCAGCAAATAGCAAAGCACAATCGAGTCAGACATTGGGACCTGAAAGAAGTGGAAAACTGAGAGGAAAAAGTTAGGATGAGTAAGCCAGGTGGCCACAGTCTATGTCACAACGTCTCACTATCTTTATGCAGAGAAACCCCGAAATCTACAGCATACATGAACCTAGAGGGCGGTGCAGCAGGACAAACCGGAGTGGGGGAGGGCGTGCCTCACCCAGAGCCTCGGCTCTCTGTCGCCTGCATTGCTCTCCACTTCGCTCCCCCAGGAGGGGCCCTCCCCTTGAGCACTGCGTCAGTCTTCCCTGCTTTCTGAAGGCTTCGCTTCCGGAATTACTCTGTCTCTCCTGCCTCAACAATACACCTTCTCGGATCATTCTATTTGGCAGCACACATGTCTTAATGTCACACCCATCTTTTTTAAAGTACTGGTGAAAAGAGAAGAAAAAAAAAGGGGGGGAAACTAAACCACCTCCCTTGTCCATGCACATACCACCAGCCACCACTCCACCCCTCTGCTCCCTGTCACAGCAGAGCTCCTTGGAAAAGTGCTGTATGCTCTCTGTCCCGGCTCCGCCCACTCCAAACGGGCTTTCTTCCCCACCACCCCACAGAAATGGCTCCTACCACAGTCGGAAGCTACCTCCTTTTTCTCAAAGCCCATTGACAATTCCCAGTCTTTGCCTCACTCATTCTCTGAGCCCCATTTGATGTGGTCATCCACACTCTCCTTGAAACTCTTTAGGCACCAGGTGCCGATACTGCCACACCAGACACCCCTGCTAAATCCTGCACAGGCTCTGCCTCCTCTGCAAACCCCTGAATGGTAGCATACCCCTTGGGATCAGTCCTCAGGCCTCTCCCTCTTTCAATATAACCTTACTCCCGAAGAGATGGCATGCATTTTCGTGGTTGCAAATACTAACCACACACTGACGACTCTCAGGTTTATCTCTCAGGCTGACTCCTCCCCCATAAGTGGAAGGTCCCACCAGCATACTGCCTACCTGACAGCTGTTCGGTAATGTGTGTGTGGCAGAAACAGAACTCTTGACCTCCACTATCCTGTAAGTTCACCCCCATTGCCACCAAAAAGCCTTTCTCATACCAATAATAACATCATTATTTATGCAGTTACCCAAGTTAAAAAAAATTTATGTGTCACCTTGACTTCTTCCCCTTCCCTCACACCCCACAGCCAACTCATCAGAGTCTCCATCAGCCATACCTCCAAGATATTCATTTTATTTTTTATTTATTAACAACTCACACAGCACTTGATCTGAGACAGGTACATTCTAAGCACCGTACAAATACTCATCCAAATCTTCACGGCAGTGCTAT
>PVJD01014766.1:0-27713 GCA_004026545.1 Mormoops blainvillei
TGATTTGATAAGTCAAATCAGATTAAACTAATGGCATTTTGGAGATTTTTCTGAATAATTCTTTTTCTTAGGAACTCACTACTAAACTCGCTTGCAACTCTGCCCGGCCAGAGCTGAGGGGCCGTGGCCAGGAGAAGACAGCTGGCTGGGGGGAGGGGTGACGCTTCCAAGACGATCGTGCGTTTTACATCCTGTCTCTGCAGTGTTTTCACATTCGTGGTCTTTAAAATTTTTTTGTCCTTACAAATATCCCAGGAAAAAGGCAGGAGAAGGAGTATAGCCTCTGTGGATAGGTCCTTAGAAGACAGAACCAGAGTGAGTCAGGCCCAGAACTGTGCCAGCCCCAGTGCCACACTGCCCGGGCTGGCCAGGGGCCTCAGTGAGCACCTGTAGGCCACCTGAGGGGTGGGGTAATATCTGAAGCCTCCCAGCCTTCCAGGCAGGGTTGACCTGGAGCAGGCAGCAGCTTGTACAGTGACTTTCAGTTCCCCAGGGGGCCAAGCGACATAGGCCTAGAACTGTGGAAAGTTCTAGAAAATAGTGCCCCTTGCTGACCAGATCTCTTGACCGAAGCTCAACTCAGCTCCTTCAGGGGGCGATTCAAGGAAGTGGTTCCTTTGTGGTCATACTCAACACCCCTGTCTCTCACTTTCTTCACTTAAAAAATGAAAGAAAGTCCTCACCAGAGGATATGTCTATTGATTTTAGGGAGAGAGGAAGGGGGAGGGAGGGAGAGGGAGGAAGAGGGAGAGAGAGAGAGAGTCATTGATGTGAGAGACAAACATGGACTGGTTGCCTCAGGCCTGGACCAGGTATTGAGCCCACAACCCAGGCATGTGCCTGACCGGGAATCAAACCTGCAAACTTTTGGTGTACAGGATGATGCTCCAACCAACTAAGCCACTCGGCCAGGACCACTTTCTCCACTGTAAAGAAGACATAGCTACAGAGGAGAACGTTCAGATCAGCCAGGATGGGGAGGGAAGGAGCAATCCCGGCATTCGAGGTAGTGATGATGAGACAGTAATGACCTGCTATAGAGAAGATTGACGGCAGGTATGACGGTGTCTGCAAACACTTGAGGGAGTATCGGAAGGACCAGGCAGGGCAGAATAGGACCACATGTTGGGGGGTAGCTAGAGAGACACATTTAGTTTCAATATAAGGAAGAGTTTCCAAGCCCTGGATGGTGTGGCTCAGGGGGTTGAGTGCCGGACTGAGAACCAAAGGAAGAGTTTTCAGACATGAGAATTCTCCAAAGATGAGAACGAGTGAGTTCCCCAGCACTGGAGCTATTCAAGTGTGGATACAAGGAGAGCCAGGCAAGAAAGTAGCTAAGGAGGATGAGCAGCTAGGTTAGACCAGAAATTCTCAGGTGGGGTGATTCCCCCATACCAAGAGGATATCACCAATGTCTGCAGACATCTGAGTGGTCACAACTGAGGGAGGGCGGCTGTTAGCATCTTTGGGTAGAGATCAGGGATGCTGCCAAACAGAATGCCCAGGACAGACCCTACAATAAAGAATTATCCAGCCCAAAATATAAACGGTGTGCAGGTTGAGATACCCTTAAGAAAGTAAATGGTAAGTCTGGAGCCTGGGGTGATGGCCCCTCCATTCTGTCCAGAAGTCAGAACACCAAGGGAGATAACTGATGAAACGCCAGGAATACCCAGTTTCGAAGAGAATTGTGCAGTAGGATATTCAAGTGCACAAATCTCAGAAATATATTTTCAGTTTCAGACATCATGGTCTATATTTTGGGACTCTGGCCATCCCTACTGTAGCCAAAACTACGAGGCTGTTAAATCTCCAAAAAGCAAATTTATGGGCTCCCACTGACTTCCACATATAAGTTGGAAGCTACGTGCACAAATCTAGAGGCAGGGTGGGGTGGGGTGGGGGTGGGGGAAGACGAGTTGAAAACATGCAGAGAAATCCACAGTGAGACTTCACCCAAAGGCCTCTAAAAATTATCCCCGATCATTTTAAATATACTTTTTGTGCCTTCTGGGTGATGAAATGTACCAACTCCCAGAAAAATCCTGGAACTACGAAGAACTTCATTTCCACCAGAGGTACCAGCCCCAGGGCTTGGGCTTGAGAATCAGATGGAACCGAGTCAACTCTGGGCTTGTCTCTTACCCCCTGGGCATCGGGTGAGTTATCTAGCCTTTCTGAGCCTCAGTTTTTCTCATTTATAAAATGGGACAAATTACATTTTCTTCATAGGACAGTTGTGAAGATTACACGAGCAAGTGTAGGCACAACCACGGGCCATGCCTGGTTCATGGTAGACACTAAGCGACAGCGATTATTTGTATGGTTATCTCCCCTGGGGATCTAAATAGCATGTGGCAGTGGGTGAGGTGCTGATTGGCAAAATCACACTGTCCTAAAATTCACAATCTAAGACAAAAATTAGCTTGCCCTCATTATAGCTCTCCACTGTCACTGATTAAACTAAATAAGTTTAGTTTAAATAAGTTTAGTTGCCTATCAGTAGCTACGCATGACCTCATTTAATCTTCCTAACACCCTATGGAGAGAGGTATTACCAACTCAATTTGTAGACGAAGGAGATGAGATGCAGATGCTAAGTGACAGGGTCTGCGGTCACATAGTCGTAGCTCCTCAGGGCAGAGGCAGAATTAGATCCCACCTGTGGGCAGGACGCCACTGCCTCCCTGGCCTGCCCCTCTCCCCTCTCAGCCTGCTTCTTTCCTCTGCCTAGACCTGGGGCATCTCACTGCAGCAAGGCCTGCCCTCAGATCTTCACAGTTACCAGCGTATAAATGACCAGTTACAGCAAAAGTGACTCCCAGCCTGGAATCCCCTTAGGGCAATGATAGAGACACACGAGTTACTTTCCATATTTCTAAAAGCCATCCTAAAAACATACATTGACTCTTGATGAAGCCTGAAAGATGAACTCAAATGCAGTGTTTCATGGGCTTGAAGATGAAACTGCACACATCAACCAACTCTCTGTGGTAATACTGGTTATTTCAACAGAAGCAGAAACTCTGATGGATGGTTCCTTATGTCTTTGATGAAGAGAAATGGGAAATCTAAACAAGACGGCCTGTTTTACAGTAAAAGGTCCAACCTGAACTCCATGGGAGAAATAAAAAATGCCCTTCATGATGAAAAGTCTCGGAATCACTGCGTGAAAAGGGAGCAGCACAAATCCTAGACTATTAGGCACAAAACCATGTGTGCCTAAGGATCTGGGGACAAGGCCCATTGCGCATGAGGGGACATATGGGTGCCAGCCCTGCCCACTTCTTTTAAGGGAACACCACCCTGCCCAGCGCCCTGTGAAGTGGACATGCCATATATCCGTCACCGTGTGCGCCTAGCCCCCGACAAGAGCTGATGGGACATTCTAGGCTTCCTCACCTGTAAGCTGCTGAGAAATCTCTGACCTGTGTGGCTCGGTCAAAATAAGCAGCTGGTTCAATCAAGCCCCTTCTCTCTTGGAAACCAGAATTAGGGCACTGAGAGGCGGAGGCAGTTCCAGCGGAAGCAGAAGACAGAAAGTCATGTGAAAAGTCCCCTTTGGGCACAGTGGCCACAGAGTGGTAGAAGTTGTGTGGGAGTGAAAACTCAATGGTGGGCAAGGAAGTCAGTATTCCATTGAGCGAAAAACAGAGCAGATACGGACAGGAAGAAATACTTCATGGGGAGCGGCTCTGGGGGGACCCGGGCCAGTCCCAGCTCCTATGAGAACCAGATGAAACACACCAGTCCTTGTCTTTGAGTTTCCTGGAATCCCCATTGTGTTTTTACAACAAACCCCACTTTGCTCCAGCTAATTTAAGTGGTCTCTTTTTCCAGTACACAAACGGGCCTGATTAGACTAGACTTTCTGAGACGTTGGGAAAACACCCTTAAAAATCACATCACAGAGCCCCAGCTGGTGTGGCTTAGTTGGTTGGACATCATCCCGCAAACTGTAAGGTCACTGGTTCAATTCCCAGTGGGGGCCCATGCTTGGGTCTCGGCTGGCCCCCATGGTGCATGGTAGAAACCAACGCACCAATCAATGTTTCTCTCCTCTTTCTCTCTCCCTTCCCCTCTGTGTAAAATCAAAACTAAAATAAATTTTTTAAAAATCACACCACAGACTCATTCTCCGCAGAAGAGATAAGGTATAAACAGACCTGAATGCTTTATAACTCTCAAATGATGTATGCTCCATGCCCTTGGAGTTAGAAAGCCCAGAGGGAAGTAGCCATGGAATTGCCTGGAAAATGCCATCCGAGAGAGGAGAGAAGAGCGCACGGGGTGTGGCCCTGGAAGTCTCCCGCGCCAAAGATAAACGCCATCCGGCTGGCCAGATTCTGCGGCCGGCTGTTGCTCTTCGCATCTGTTTTCTCTCAGCTCCGTCTGCACTGTGATGGACTGAAGAATCGGTCCGTGTTACCTGTGACCGGATGGCTGAGTTCTGACCATTGAAATATGAGCAGAAGAGATAAGTGCTATATTTGGGCTGGTGTCTGTCACTTTCCCCTTCCTGGCAGCTGCCATCCTGGCCATCTCGTGTAGATGGGGGCAGTGCACGAGGGCAGAGCCAGTTAAGTGTGGCCTGTGCACCAGCTGCTCATTCTCAAACCCTCTGGTATTCGTCCGCAGCAAGATAAAGAGTTGTGCCAGACACAAGCTACGAAGATCATTGTTTAGTTCAGCTGAGGCTTGTTTCCATAGTAAGGGGTTCTTAATGAAGGAAGTGGTGCCTTGTTGTACGCTCTGGAGCAAGCTCCCTGTCTTCTCAAGGGCCAGCCCTTTGAGGAGCAGCGCCCCAGGGAATAGTAGAGGCACAAGAATGGACAGGAAACAAGCCCAGCTTCTGAATATACATGTGGCAGAGAACTGCCTGCCAACCAAGAACACCTGCCCCGGACCACAAGGAAAGAGAAACAAACCTGTCTTTTGAATGTGGCATTGCATTGTGAGATTTCTATCTCGTGGCGTTTTTGCCTTTTCCTAACTAAGTCAGTGGGGCTGGTTGCCTCTGGCAGGGCTGTGGTGAACATTTCCAAAGCGATAAGAGAAGGACACCCAACCAGGATCTACTGGGGCTCATTCAATGCTGGCTGGGTCAAACATGCATTGATTTCTTTCTCTAACTGGTAACAATTCATTGTTTGGCCTGGATAGGAGATGGGAGAATGCATCCATTCACGTCTGTTGAGTCCCTTTTCTGTGCCTAGGATTGGACCAGGCACAATGGATGCAGCCCTGAGCAATACTGATATAGTCGCTGTCCTTAAAGGGCACCACAGCAAACCACAAGGCCATGCCTGGGTCTGGGTGCAGAAAGCCTGTGGGCTGGGTTGCTTGGAACAAGAGCTGAGGCCGATGGAGGGACTTGGGTGCCTCCTGGCTTGACACGCACGCGCGCGCGCACACACCCACACACACACACACACACACACACAGAGTAAATTGCCTGAATTAGCAGAATTGTGTTTCCCGTAGCATTGTTCCCATACCTTAATTTACTTACAGTGGTTCTTCTTCAGTCTCATGGGGGAGGAATTTCATTTAAAGATTCTAAAATAATTTTGATTAAACTAAGGGGAAAGGACATTTTTCTACAACTTAATCTGGAGAGATATGGGCTTAACGCTCCTCTACAGACCCGGGGTTGTACAACAGAAGGCACTTAGACCTGAGCATTTCTTGGGTTGGTTGTTCATTCGTCAAATTCTTCCCAAGCACCGCTCTGATCCAGGCTCTCTGCTGGCACACAGAGAGCCAAGGCCAAGCCCCTGTGTTCACATGGGAGGCAAGGGCCTACGGATGGTCACGTGATAGTGCCACACCTGCTTACTGATCCCCAGGATCTGATGCAGAGGCCGGGTCCCATAGGGATGGAGTCCAGGTCAGTTGTGGACGTTTCCCTCTCGATTTGCACTTGGGTCACAGTATTACTGTGTTTCCTTGGCTACTCATAGTGATCTTGAAATCAGCATTTTTTTTTTTTTACCTCTTAGCCAGACACGTGTATGGAAATGCTCTTCCAAGCGCAACGGTATTTAGTTGTACAATGTGCACATGTAACCACCTAAGAATGGCACGCAGACACTGAATGACCAGATATTCCAAGAAAATTGTGCGATTTCAGTTTAACTGGTATCAACACGGGCATTGACATGCAATACCAGGGACCCACCAGTGAGACAATTCACCAGAACTGGCGAGGAACAATAGGCCTGCAGGAGCACTGGAACCCATCCCCAGCTCCGGCAGCCACAGCCCTGGCGGCATCCTACCAGCTTCTGTTTATTGTGGTGTTGCCATGTGTCCATCCCCTTTGTATCCATGGCACTGAGAACACAGGGAGCTGGGCCTGTGACCATTCTTCACATCCCAGAACAGGAGGAGCTGAGGGAAGTTGGGCAACCTTGGAGAGGTGTATGAATAGCAGTGGAGGGAAGGTATGAGCTTTCTGGTAGACCAGCCAGGGACAGTAGCGCCATCTATTACATGGAAGCAGTTTGCTTGTGAAAGGAGCCAGGTGTGCAGGACAACTATCCTTAGCTCTCCTCACAGGGCAGATTCATCCTGTCCCACCCCCCACCTCCATCCACTTGTACAAGTGGGCAAGGGAGTCCTGAAAACACGGCTGGGGTGGGGGGTGTTGCTGATAGTGGTGGTGAGGGGAATTGGGGGTGAGGGGAGAGACAAGCGTCTGGAAGTCTGTGGGCTGGGGCTGCGAGGAGGGTGGGGGTCCGCGGAGTAGAAAACGTCTGAGGATCCGAAGCCTCTGCCATCCTGGTTCCAAGCCCCTTCCAGCAACGCGGAACCTAAAACAATTCATCCTTCGTGCGCATCCCTCTGCAACCCCCGCCGCTGGGATAGGGCCTGGGGTCACCCCATCCCCCTTGCAAGATCAGAAGGCAGCTAACGGGGAGGCGCCCAGGTGAGGCTGGGGAGGGAGGAATTCTCTAAATTGTGTTGGAACGAAGGCGTCGAGGATGGGAGGAATTAATCCAAAGTAGGGGAGGCAGACGGGACTATGAGGGAAAGGGAGAGGGACAATGTACACTCAGCCTTTTCATTACCCGGCGGGAAGACGGATGATTTTCGGTGACGGTTGTCCAGGAGCTCCGGCTCGCCATAGGGATACGTCAGAGCGCTAGGGTCCACGGTGGAGGGGCCCCCGGCCCTCCCGCCCCCCCGCCCGGGCTCCCCTATAAAGTCGGGGCTTGGCGGAGGCTGCAGCAGTGGCGAGGACGGCGGCGCGGAGCTCCTCCGAGGTCCTGGTCCTGTGGTCGCTCCTTGGCGGGGAGAGCGCACTCTCCACCCAGCCTCACCGTGCTCCAAGGGCTTCCCGTCGGGACCATGCGTGGCTGCGAGCTGTCGCTCGTCCTGCTGGTGCTGGTCCTCTGCCAGGCGCCCCGGGGACCCGCCGCCCCAGTGCCGGTGGCCGGGGAGACTGTGCTGGCCAAGATGTACCCGCGAGGCAACCACTGGGCCGTGGGTGAGTGTCCGGCGCGCATTAGTCTTTCCACGGGACCAGCCAGCGATGGGGGCCGTCTCTCCATCTCTCAGCATTTCTGGGGCCCGGCTTTTGGGACTGGGTTTGCTCTGACCTTTCTATCCAAACACCAACCCTTCTCCCAAAACTCCACCCACCCTTCCCCATCCTGGGAAACCGTGGGTCTCTCAGCAGCCGCGGGCTGGTCCTTTGGTCTTCCCTCTTCCTCAGGGCAACCGAACCAGCACCCAGCTCTCCAAAAACACTTAACTCAAGGTGAAGGAGATTGCCTTCCCTCCTCACCTACCCCACACCTCCTTTTATCCTGCGCTGTTCTCTTCCTGAACAACTTAGAGAAGCCAGGTCTTCGAGCGCGTCTCGGAGCCCTGGTCCAGCCGGGCAGCCTCAACTCCGATCTGCGTGAACCCAGGCTGAGCCTTTGCGTCTGGCAAAGCCACAGGTGGGGGACCCGTGGCGTGCGCGCGCGTGCCCCCGCCCTGGGTTTCAAATGTGTTTAGGGAGCAGTGCCTGAATCCCGCCACTGTGGCTCTTCTGAATGTTCTCAGTCCGTCTCCTGCCTCTGCAGCGATTGTTTTTTCTTTGCTCTTCTGCCCAACCCTCCATCTTTCTATCCAGCAGGCTCAGCGCTCCGGGAATCGCGCCTGCTCTCCACGCTGATCCCGGCTCTCTGTTCCCGGAGCCTCACTTCTCTCCACCTCTCTGGACCTGCGACCTCACCCTCTCCCCTAGCTCCTTTCGCGTTTCCTCTGCCAACAAGTCTTGTTCCACAGGCACAGGCTTGGGAGTTCTCTCGTCCCGGTCCCCGGCCCCCAGCGGCGAGGGCCGAGTCGCGCAACCGCAGTTTCTCGTAGCTGGGAGGCAGGTGGCAGTTCTGAAGCCTCCCGCTCACCCAACGTTGGCCCGGGGCTCTCGGCCGACGCCAAGTATAGCCTCTGGCAAATGCAAAGTGCCCAATTTCCTCAGAAGCTTCCCCTAAAGCCAACTACAGCCCCCCAATATTTCCTGGGAGGCTGGTCATCCCTGAAGAGACTTAAGGGTGGTGGTGGTCGTGTTTGTTTCTATTTCCTTCGTCATCTACTTAAGAACTGGGGAGGTATGTTGGAAAGATGCTTGCTAGTCCATGTGTATCAGCCAAGCCTCAGATTCTCTGTGTGAAGACGGGGATGAACTTATGGAAAGGAGTGAGTTTGGAACTGTCACTTCCTGAGCATTTCCATGTTGTGAATGCTTCTGTCAGAGAATGGAAAAGCTCCGGACTGCAACAGAGTAGTTTCCATCGTCGCTGAAAGAGCCGTTAATGGGGTCTGGCAGCCTCGGGAGTGAGAGAGAGCGTTTTTGATCTGTGAGGGTCGTGGGGACACAGGCATCTGGCATGGAGAGAAGACGTTGGGATGGTGAAGTTAAACGAAAAGACCAACAACAACAAAAACCCTCAAGAGAGGACACTTACAAGGAGTTAAAGAAGCCAAACCTAGCCTTAATACAAGAGTTTTTGGGACCTTAGAGCTAGTGGCCATTGTCCAGTCCAGCCACCAGCTGGTGGCCTGGGAAGGGGCAATGAAACTTCCAGATTTCCAACATCTTTTGGCTCATCCACATTTTTTGTACTAAAAGGGCTTTGTTATTAGGTAACCCTTGCAGGTCAAAAGGAGGACAAGAGCTGGGGCCCTGGAACCGTGTTACTTCTGGGATAAGCCAACCCTGACTGCTGTAGGTCCAGAGCACAGCTATCCCCAGATAGTTAGGGTGTCTGGCGCCTAATCACCCTGTGTGGTGGAGCTCGGGCAAGCCCAACCCAAAAGCACATGGATCCATGGCAACCTTAAATGTTCTTACTGCTCTCAAACACACTCTTTTTCCTCTTTCTCCCTTGGCTGGCTGTGTGGAGTTGAGGAAGAATAAAGGAAAGTGGGAGGAGAAGGAGAAGCTCACATTGGGGTCTAAAATGACATTGTGGTCGAGCGAAAGTCAGCTTTGCTCAGAGCATGCACAAGCATGAATAATGTTCGATTTTAAATTTAGCCTGCCACTGTCCTAAGTAAATGCCTGTCATCCTCAATCATGGGGGACGTGCTGTTTCATTTTAATTATTCTTAGACTACAGCTTCATATCGCTGTCAGCACAAATTTGCAGGTTTGTTAAGTGAATAACTTCTCTCAGTTGAGAGAAGTGTGGTGTGGCATTTGAGTACAAGTCATCAAATCGAAAACTTAGCAAATTCTTATCTGGCTTGAAGCTCTTGGAAGTGTGTGTGTGTGTGTGTGTGTGTGTGTGTGTGTGATGAAAACGTAGGTTAACGGCAGCCCTGGTGGTGGTGCTAATTTTGATGTGAGGCGTGCTCTTGAATTCAGTACAGGATGGCTTGACACTGTCGCACTGCTCCAGGAACTATGACATATGGTTTAAGTGTCTGTCCAGAAACACTAGTTCCTAGAAGTACTCAGCACTCTGTCTTAATGGGTCATTTCCTGAGTTAGGGTAATCTTCAGGTTTTGAGTTCAAGAGAATTCATTTATGCTCCACGTTAGTTCTATTTTTTAACTGATTATAAAGGACAAAAGCTTTTTTCCCTTGGGCATGGTTTTATTTTTTTCAAGTGCCTGTCTTTGTCTATGCTGAGATCTCCATTATGATGATATGAACAGATAAAAAAAGATGATGGGAAAAGAGGTGGAAGTGGGTACATCATCCATGTTGCCATGGAGATGGTTATTTGGTTGACAGTTGCCAGACTCACCACTGAAATAGGGCCTGGGAAAGTACGCGTCCCTGGGATGTTATAGATCGCGCCCTTTCCTTGATGACCAGTCTGTGGATCTGGGAGCGGGAGTCTGAACACTATCCACCCACCAAATATGCAAATATTAAAAATTTAAAAAATGTCCCAAGGATCTGTGTTAAGTCAATCACAGAATGATTTTTAGCAAAGCCCACAAAATTTTTCATGCACGACAAAAATGAAATTCTTTTTTGTAAAAACATCTCCACTGCTCCTCTGTTTCATTGGCCACAATGCCTTTCTCCTTTCTAGTATGCTAACAAGATGATAGGAAATGATGGAAGGCGAGAGTAGCCGTGGTTATTACTGGGAGCAGCAGGTTCTAATTCTGCTTTCCCACTGTCACGTTTCAAACTTCTTCCATATCAACAAAGCCAAGCGCCTTGTTACCTCCTGGGAAGCTGTGCAACATAATCACTGTTATGGCTAAATGTAAGGTTATTTAGTGGATATCTGTGCACCAAGTTGACCAAGTGATCACACTGCTATGCGGTAAAATGTCATTTTAAGGCTCCCCAATACTCACAGAATTAATTATCTGAGTCACATAATGAGTCATGATATACAGATATGTGATCTCTATTTAAAAAAAATTTTATCCTCACCTAAGGACATTTTTTTCATTCCTTTGAGAGGGAGAGAGAGAGAGAAAGAGAGAAATATTGATGAGAGAAAAAAACATCGATGGGTTGCCTTCTTGTGTGTGCCCTGACCAGGGATTGACCCCGCAACCTGGGTATGTGCCCTGACCAGCAATCAAACCTGTGACCTTTTGGTCTACGAGAAGATGCCCCAACCAACTGAGCCACAGCAGCCGGGGCTATGATCCCTATTCTAAAAAATAATATTAGAGCTCTGGCTGGTGTGGCTCAGTGGATTGAGCGCTGGCCCACAAACCGAAAGGTCACTGGTTCGATTCCCAGTCAGGGCACATGCCTGGGTTGCGGGCCAGGTCCCCAGTTGAGGGCATGCAAGGGGTCATTAGTTGATGTTTCTCTCCCTCTCTTTCTCCCTCCTTCCCCTCTCTCAAAAATAACTAAATAAAATCTTTAAAAATAATAATATTAGAAAGCCTTCTGTGGACCTTATCCTTATTTCCAGATTCCAGAACGATTCCTCACTGCCTTATATTCTTAGGAAGTTCAAAGCATTAAAAGCATTGTAATGCAGTGGAGTCTGGACTGTGAGCTGGTTTTAATCCTAGTATCTTTGCTTACATGTATGTGACCTTTGGCAAGCCTCGTTGCCATCAGACGACAGGGTAGATCGAATGAAATGATCTGCATTTAGACGTCCTGTAAACAGTACCTTGCAATCACCTGCGAGCAATGAAGTCACAGCGAGGGTTTCTCCTGGTGGAGAGAGCTGCCGGAGAGGGGCCTCTTTCTAGTTCGTGCGACTGACGTGGGTCAGACGTGATTCCCATGATATTTACCTTAAATACTTCTAATGCCAGTCGATGTTGGAGCCACAGAGAGCTCTTACTGTGTGAACTTTAAATAAAAAACACGGTGGTTTTATTCATATCAGAAATTTAAAAATACTATAATGGCTGATTATAGAAAGATGGGAAAAATCAAATGAAGAAAGTAAATAAGATAATGTGAGTATATTTAAGCAACAGGCTAAAGTATGAAGAATGCAGACTTTGCATTCCCTACCTCCCTCGACTCTGAGGCTGTCTCCACTCGCATGCATGAGTCTCTGAGTTCTTAGTGGTTTGGCCTCCTACACAGTAACTTTTATTCACTTACATGGAATCTCTGATAGACGATCACTGGCCATCTCAGACCTCCAAGAGAAAATTCTGCAATGGTGGGGCTGGGAAGTGTTGGTCAGAACTTGTCTTCAACTGGTTTTTCATTACATGCTTTACGAACTGTAATTTCTAGGTGATTCAAGTTGCCCAGATTCAATCTCGGCTAAATTCTGAGAAAGTTTAAATGAAAAATTCCTTTGGTACATTTGTATTACAGATAAGAGATAACGCCTTTCTTTCTTTCTTTCTTTTTAATCGCACAAAGAAAAGCATTGAGGACTTTCTTTTCAGTAGCAATTTCAAATTGGTCGGGGGAAGGTGTTTAAATTCCACCATTCAGTTGGGAATGGAACTCAGTGCACACAGAATTGGTGATAGAATTTTAGATATGGATGGCTCCTTTTGGATTTCATCTAGTCCAACTTGTTCATTTGATGTCTGAGAAATTGAAGACTGGGGATGCTAAATGACTGGGCAGAGGTCACCTAGTTCATTAGCAGAGGGGCTGGGACCAAGCCCGGGGCTCCAGAGTTGCAGGTCTGAATTCTGTCCAGCTCATTTCACATTTTGAACAGAAAGCAAAACCAGTATTTTATGAACTAACTCTGAGTAATAAAATGTTATTTATTCTGCATTTAAGAGGCAGCAGCACAAACATAATTGGCGTCCTTTTAAATTTCTCGTTCGTTCGTTCCTCTGGGTTAAATTTGTGGCGTTCTGTTTGTGTTTTTCGGTTTTTACAGGGCACTTGATGGGGAAAAAGAGCACAGCAGAGTCCCCATATGTTTACGAGGGCGGTAGCCCGAAGCACCGGCTGCGGGAGTACATTCTCTGGGAAGAAGCTGCAAGGAATTTGCTGAGCCTCATGGAAGGAAAGGGGACCAGAAGCCACCAGTCGCCTCCAGGGGACGCTCCTGGGTATTCTCCAGTCTACTCGGGATTCCGAGGATAGCAGCAACTCGATAGGTGTAGGTTCAAGACCAGGAGGTATCATGAGCCTACTGGGGAAGAGGGTGGGGGTGGGGGTGAGACATGCTTGGGAACAGTTAAAAGGAGGGGAAGGTCCAACGGGGAAAAGTAAAATTGTTTACCATGCAAGCCTTCTCAGCCTCTCCATTAACCAGACGCCAGTACATACTAAGGAAATTGGCAGACAATTGCCACATCATCTTCTCTTTTCAACGTAACAGATTATTTTCCCTCTTAGCACATCAAAATGCTGTTGGTTCAAAACTCCAGTTTAGGGGTTTTATTAGCAATTGTGTGTATTAGCTACTGTGCATTGATGGGATTTTTTTTTTTTTTAATCTGACAAACCCAACAAGAACATTTTGACAGACTGTATTTGAGTAAATCCCTGTGGGTCTACAGATATGTTTTTTTTTATGGGCACTCAGGGAAGGGCCTCTTTGTAGATGTTTTTAGAAGACAGGGTTCTTGTTTGTGACCTTTTATGCAAAATGTTCCAAGATAATTGAGTTTGAGTTTCATCCTAATATGGCAAATTTTGGTGAATATACCGAAGGGCAACTGATTTGTCCTGTGTGTGACTTTATGGAGGACAGAGAAAAACAATTCTACCAAACTAGCATTGTTTAGACATAAGGACACTAAACAAGTTAAAAGAAAGAATAAAATGTATGGGAAGAAGACGAAGTAGTTGAAAATGAAGTGGTTCTCATGAACCGTTAAGAAGCTTCCATGAAATTTATGATAAAAGGCAACAGTAATTGGAATACTAGAAATAATAATAATACTAGCTAATGTTATGGACCAGTTACTCTACCCCAAATACCGGGAAAAGCTGCTTGTGTCACAGGTATTGTATGACCCACTCCCCCCTTCTTTTTGGTGGGTCACAGGGCTCTGAGGCTCCCAGGGATTTGTGATTGGCATCTTAGCTTCTGGCTGGCTAGATCTTTTTTTGATTAAGTGCTTTGTGGGACATCCTGTGGATGGATAGCCAATAGCAGTGCCTTCTCTTTTGTCTGAAGAATAATGCCATTAGCCATCGCAAAACCCTCCAAAATAATTTTGCTGACATGGACTTACCTTCAGAGCTCGTTCATAAAGTTTACAAACACGCATGGTATTAATCTGCAGTGCCTCACTTTTGAACTCAACAGTCATATTCCAAACCTGGCTCTGCATAACTTTGGATTGTTATGAAAATTCAATTCCTTCCTCAAGGATGGAGACTTCCCCACCATATTCAGAAGACTATTCTGTAAGCTTGAAGGCAGTTACAAAGAATAGCTCCAATAAAGTCTCTGGGTGACAGTAGTGTGGGGTGGATTGAGTAGACTGTCACAGACAGTGAATGCTTTAAGGGGACAATATCAGTAGTCAACGTGACCTGAAAAGTCATCTTGATATAATCAGGCCCTGCTTTTCTACGGTATTTTATTATGCCTTGTTTTTCTTGTTATGAGTTTAGAAAGCCCACCCTGTTTCATTCCTCCTCAAGTTGAATAATTAACTATTACAAACATTGGGATTGTTCTTTTGAATACATCCCCCGGTAATATGAAAAACAAATTCAACAGTTAGTTTTGCATTTGCATAAACCAAAACAGCTTGTCACTCCCCTGGCTTTGGAAATCCTGCCTCAGTGAAAGTATGTTATCCTAAAAATTAAGAACGTCTTACAGTTGTCTTATTCACAAAGAGGGCATGCCAACAGAATAGTTTCCATTAGAAATCTATATGTCCCTCAGTGTTAGAAAGAAGTTTAATAACTTAGCTAGGCATTGCCAGTATTAGCAACAGGAGTTTTCAAAGGCTGAAGGACTTTTCCTAAAATTAAAAACTATCCACATATGCTCGCCTCTCCTACTTTAAACACAAGACATCGAGCCCTGTTGCCAGCTCTCCCGGAGCTGTAGTTAGAAACGCTGAACGCCTTCCTGTGTTTTGATGACGAAGATAATAATTCAGAAAAGATCAGTGCAAACGTGTACTGGATCTAGACTACAATGCCATGACAAACAAGCTCCAGAACTTCATCAGCATTTACGACCAGTCATTTCCAAGGTTCATCTTAGCTTTCTTTGAACTGCACGCTTCTTATGAAAATGAATGGAACTTCACCTTACGGTTTCCATGGCAGGAACCAGTGTTTAGGGCAATGAGGTCCAGGGCCTACTGCATAATCCCGCAGGTGCTTGTGGGTTGTCCTGAGTTTCAACAGAGGTTGAAGGTGGCCTTTGGTTTCCTCTTGTCCTTTGACCAAGGTCACTGTGCTTTACAGCCTTCAGTTTTTTTACCTCTTATTTGGTGGACAGGAAAGGGGCCCTGGGAATGTGTTGCCGGGGTTGTCATGGAAAGGAAGGAAATGAGCAAGTTTGCCCTCGCTTTTAAGGGACTGCTACCGCCGTCCCATCAAATCAGTAGGGAGAATAGAAAGGGGTTACCTGTTAATAAGTGAAATGCTTCAAAGGAAGCTCCAAATATAGGAAAAGCAACATGCAACGCAGAATAACTAGCAATCCTCTAATTGCCCCAACAGCTTCTATGAAAGGGCAGAGGAATGCGGGCCCCCAGCTCCTCCTCCTCGCCGCCCCCTGCCTCCGGGCCCTTGCTCTTCCTGGGATACACAATTCTTTTCCTTGCAGCCTCACCTCCTCTCCGTTGAGCCAAATTGCTCCAATTCTATATTTTCAGCCAGTTGGGGGACTTCTATAGATCCTTTCCCATATCTTCAGCTGGCCCCTTTTACGACCTGCGGCTCATAACGCCAGATGCATGGCAGCATCTTCAGGCAGGTGGGCAAGGCTTAATAGTGCATCCTGGGCTCATGAAGGAGGGCAAAGAAAATTGCCTTGTGTGGGAATTGAACCCCAGGCCCTGGCCTCATTAGCACCTGGCCAAGACAACCGAGCCACAGGGCAGGTACTAACTGGTGTGAAAAAAATCAGTGCTTCCTTTATTAGGAACAAGTGGCTAGCCTGGATGTTGGGGAACCTGAATTTCCAAAATGATGCTCTTGAAAAAGTAATAAGCTCTAGTCTGGATGAAAAGTGTTTTCTCATCTAAGTGGGTGAATGCTGCTATATGGGAACAGAGGAGTATTTTTAAATTATAGCTTTCACCCTTTCTTCAGTCTTAGTTAATTGGAACAATACATTTAGAATTGGCAGAAACCCAAATGAGCTTCTCTTCCCAAGCTGCCCACACGACTACCGTTTATAGTCATGGGTTCATGATATATAATCGTGTAATTCATAAACTAGCTTTGATTTGTGTACTGAGGCATTGCCAAGTGAGAACTGAGATTACACATTCCCTAATAGTCCCCAGATCCCGCTGCTACTTTAGTAACAACTCCTGGGGATAACACATTTAATTGCTAACATTAGTCAAAATATACCTGAGTCATATCATAGGACAAGCTAAGCTAATATAACCAAAGACCCAAAAATCTAGTGGCTCCCCAAAAAGAGGAAATTCATTTCTCTCTCGGGGACAGCGGTGCTTTTCAGGCTCTCACAGGCTCGGTCAGAATCGCCTGGGGGGCCCTTGCGAAAGCATGGATTGCTGCTTCCCGCCCCCTGGTATCAGTTCAGTAGGTCTGGGTGACCCAGGAGTTTGTCTAACTAGTTCATGTGATGCTCGTGCTTTGTCGGGAATGGATTTGCTACAAGTATCGGACTTTGGCATCACTAACTATATTTGCTTAACTCTTTCTAGCATTTTTGTTTAAGTTGCTAATCTCTCTGCTCCAGGTTCTCAACGTGAAAGAAGGAAACCCCAGCTGAACGACAATGGCAATGACGGCCTCTCTCAAAGAAGCCAAACAAAACCCTTAAGAGACTGCATTCCATGGGCAACGATTCTACTGGATCAGCCACGAGACTTCCTTTGTGCGAAACACTTCGCTATTCTTGTGTCTTTCAACCTTGACTAAATTTGTGGTTTTCAAGCAGCATCTTTTGGTTTAACTTTGTTTGCTGTGAATAATGTGTCCATGAAGAGTCTTCCAGTTAATGCTCTTTGCACCTAGGCTCTGTGTCCATTACATTCTAGTCCCCAACCTGTTACCATTCCCAATAAATGCTTAAACACATTGTCCAAAGGGCAGGCAGTCCTCTTTTTTCAATTCCAAATGAGAGGACGGTGTGGCAGAGATTAATAAAAAGCTTGATAATGACCTTGTGGGCTCATTGATGAGGGCAGGCTGAATTTTTAGTTCTCTCATGTGAAGGCCACTTACTGAATCCTTATAGTGACTTAGAGACTTTTTGGAGGCTGCTGCTAGAAGCTCAAACTCTATTATTACTGTCAGGTGGACTGAGTTGAAGGTAGAAGCTGGCCTGATGCATCACTTAATGGCTCCTAGTTCTTCAGCCCCAACCATGACCAGATATTTTGCCAGGGTTATTGGTATTCTCCTCATAACAGTCCAATAAGCTGAGAATAAGCATTATCACTTAATAGATAAGAAAACAGAGGGTTACGGAGGTCAAGAGACTTGCCTAAGGGTCACGTAGTAGGTGGAACTGAGATTCAAACACCCAACGTCACCAGATTTTTCTGCACCCTTGAACAGTTTCTATATTACCTCATTTTAAACCTCCCTTTGAGTATATTTAAGCAGCACTGCTTCTTCAAAATTTCATTTCCAGTCTTAAGTAGTTCCCATAACCAGATTTAGTCAGATCCATGGCAAAAGGAGAAGGTGTATTTAAGAGATTCCCTTCCATTTTCAGAGAATGTGGACTGGCGGTTTGTAACACTCACCAGTTCCACTCTGATCGTGACATGCACACGTCAGCAGATCTTAAAGCTTTTTGGTACATGCTTGGATCACCTTCGTCTACGGAAATCACACGCGAAACCATGAAGGGATTGTTCTTGCTCCTGTTTTGATCGTCAAAGATCCACATAAGATGTGATGTGTTTTTTCTAATTTCTTTTAAACTCATGTTGATTTGCAACTGATATAGAGCCAAACCCAGGGAAATATGTGAAATGCGTTTCACTGACTTACCATCTTCCACCTGTGGGGCTCCGCTGGGCATCCTCCCCAAGAGCTCAGTCCTGAGTTGCGCCAACTAACGTCTGCCGTGCAGGTGACGATGAAGGCGTAAGCCCTATCAGAAGGACACGTTTGGCGGTAGCAGTCTAGAATGACCCTATCTAGACTGTCACTTATCTGGTTGTCTCGTGAGAATAGACGTGACCCTGCGTTTCAACTGCAAGCATTTCTTTTTCTGTGAGTTCTGGCTGAGAGCCCGGAACAGCCCACTCAAACCTGACCTCGTGGGTCTCCTCGGTACCAAGCCCAGGTTGCAGGTAATGGGATCGATCCACCTTGGGTTAAGTAGGAAGGGAAAACTTTACGAGTGGAAGAAGGCAGGGAAGACCAGGGAAAATGTCTCGAGGCTGGACTTGCAGGCTCAGTGCCCAAAGCCAGGCCTCTGATTGGGTTGATGAGGTGGCAGTTGCACACACTGCCACCCTGAAAGCATTCCGTGTGACTGCCGGAGCTGGCAAGGTCTTTCAGGGCCTCCACCACAGCATTATGTCCCCCAAAGCCTCTTCCACTCTTGGCTTACTTCCAAATCAGTCTTCAGCCTGTGTCTAATTGGTGGAATCTGGATCACATGCTTGTAGCTAGCTGTGGGGAAAGCTGGGAAATGTAGTTTTTAAAAATCTTCACCTGAGGACTTTTTTTCCATTGCTTTCAGAGAGAGAGGAAAGGGGGTGGGGGGGAAGAGAGAGAGAGAGACAGAGAGAGAGACTGAGAGAAAGAGAAACATTGCTTGGCCCCACCTATTCAAACGCCCTGTAACCTGGGCATGTGCCCGACAGGCATCGACCCCTCAACCCCTTAGTCCACAGGATGTTGGTTCTACCAACTGAGCAACATCAGCCAGGGCAGGAAATGTCGAATTAAGATTCTACTTTGGGAGGATGGTGCCGAAACTGTGGGACCTCATTAAAAAGAAGAGAGGGTGTTTAAAAGATGTGGTCAGCCACATGTAACAGATGTCTTCTTCCCCTTTTCTCCCGAAAGGAATTTTTTGGTTGATTTTTTTCCTCTTTGCTATTCTAGAGAACAGTTAACACCCAGCTTGGGATTGTGGGAAAGCAGGGCCAGGTGTGTGCATACAGCAAGAACAGAAGATTGTTTTTAAGCGGTAACAATATTTAGAAATCCTTGCAGCAAAACTGAGTAATCAGGAGGGAGAATCCAAGAGGGAAGAAAGCAATAATCACCTTCAGATTTGTTCCTTAAAGGCACAGTCTTTTTTTGTTTGTTTTGTTTTGTTTTGTTTTGTTAAGTGCTACAGGGCAATTTGGCAGTCTTTGCTTGTGATCAGAGGTTCAACAACACACCAAGCAGGCATTTCAAGCGGTGCCATATAATTTCCAGCCCCACAAGGCCCACCTTTCAGCTCCTACTGGAGCTATTTATCATTTCAGAGCATTTTTTTTTTAACCCAGCTCTAATGTGCAGGGAGTAATGAAGTAAAATGTGGGATTTACATTCATTTTCTCAGCCACAGGCTGCTTTAATTAGACCCTGCGAAACAGCACTTCCAGGGAAACCCACAAGGATGAACTACTGCCATCCCGGAGCAGAAGGACTGTGATCACGTGTGCCCTGGAAACACTCCCAGCTTCCTCTCTTGGGGCTTTGTGTTAACCAATGAATCATTTCCTTAATTAGATGCAGATAAAATTCAGAAACATCTATTTCCCCCTAATTTTCCTGCCACTGTACTGAGCCCACATACTTCCTATACTATGTAGCCTGTTTGACAACAGAGGTAGCTCTAACCACAGGTGGATTGCGGGAGACTCCAGGAAGCGAAGGAGCATGTTTTAGTCCCTCCACTGGGACGCTACAATCACACGTCTGTGGTGACTGTGGTTTCAGAGCACAAAACACATTCTCTGCCTGATATTTGGATTTGCTATTGTGTTCTTGACGTCATTAAACCACTCTGGCGAACATTCCACTTCTGGCCTACCTGCTGATATCTAAGAAGTGATAAAATTATTATTGTGGGTGGGGGGTGGAGGGAGCGCAGGCAAGGAAACGGGCTGCACGGGTTCCCTTTAGGCCACACCTCCAGGTGCAAAGGCGGAAGAGCCAGCCTTTCGTACCAGCCTTCTCCATCTCTGCTCTCTCCTTGAAAAGACCAGGCTCCTCCATGCTGTCACAAAGATTAATTTGCTGCCAGGGTGTGTGAGTCAGCTAAAGAAAGAGGGGCCAAGACCTGCTATTATTTGATTGTCGAATTGTTAAAACAGAGCCCGCCTCCATGGGAGAAGAAATGTTTCTACGGCCAGATGAACAACAAGAAGTGGCTTATTTCTTGGGTCTTTTCTCCTTCATCGTATCAGCTTTGCTCTCTTTAATTAGTTCGTTGGGCCTTTAGCCTAAGAGTATGTGTTGTGTGTAAGTGTTGACGCATCTCTTTCCTGCTTCCTTCGTTTCTTCACCTTCCAAAATGAGAAGTGAGGTCTGTTGGTCTTCACCATATCCAGGTAAAAACCACAATTTTTTCCCTCTTTTACATGTTTCCCAAGAGTGTTATCTGGATGTTTTTAGTGCATCTCTTAAGAGATATTTAAATATTAAAATTACACTTTGTCCTGGCCAGGTGGCTCGGTTGGGGCATCATCTCATATACCAAAAGGTTTGGGTTCAATTTCTGGTCAGGGCGCACACCTATGTTGTGAGTTCTATCCCTTGTCTGGGTGAGTACCGGGGGCAACCCGTCAATGTTTCTCCCTCCCTCTCCCTTCCTCTCTCTCTAAAATCAATAAACATATCCTAGGGTGAGGATTAAAAGATGACACTTTGAGCATATCATTGGTATTTTGAAAAATCCTCTTTTGCCTCCTAACTTATTTGATTCCAGGAGGGTTTTTTTTTTTTTTTGATGTGTACTTTTAAATACAAAAATCTACCCTTATATTCATTATTTAGTTTATTATTTCCAGATATGGGATTTCCCCTCTTGACTTATACTGATGGTGGACAACCCAGGCCCTCTCCTTTGGGGAAATGGAGGAACTTTTGAGTTCTCTGTCTGTTGATCAGGAACTGCATTCAGAGACACATACAAATCAAAGAAAATAAAATGTCTATGCCTTAAAGAAGATAGAGATTTAATTTTCCTTCATATCATAAGAAGTCTAGGGGCTAACAGATCAGAGCCATTACAATAATTTAAGGATTCAGAACCAACATCTTTGTGATTTTCTTAAATTTTCCTTCATATTCAGACACAGGATGACTGCTGTAGGTTCAGCCAACACAACTTAACCTCGTCCAGGAAAAAGAAAGGCAAACCAGAAAAGGGTGGGGCCTCCCTATATTATGAAAATAAAGCTTTCTCCGAAATGCTTAATGTTTGTCTTTTGGTCAGAACTGTGTCACATGATCAGTTCCAGCAGCAAAAGAGGATGAGAAATGTAGTTTTTGAGCTGGGGACATGGCTAGCCATCCCCTCTTCCTCAGCACTCCCCCCCCACCCCCCCACAAAACACATGTTCTTCTTAATAAGAAAAAGACAAGAATGGATGTTGGGTAGGCAGCATTTGCCATGTCAGCACTTACGAATTGACTCTGGGAAAGAGCCAAGCCGGAACTAGCTGGTCTTAGCCTGACGTGACCGGAAGACCCCAAGACAATAGGTCTGCATGTTTAATAGGAGTTTCCCTGTCACAGGTTATCTTCTGAGGAAACCACTGTTTATGGACAGTGTGCTTTCTCTGTGCCTTCACCTATCCTTCGTCTCTGAAAACAAGAAACTGCAATAGAGATCATGTTCTGTTCTGTTGATTAGATGTCGTCTTCAATTTCTTTTATAAAATGTTTTATTTATTGATTTAAGAGAGAGAGAGAGAGAGAGAGAGAGAAACACCAATTTGTTGTTCTACTGATTTATACATTCATTGGTTGCTTCTTGTATGTGCCCTGACTGGGGGCTGAACCTACGACGTTGGTGTAATGGGATGATACTCTAACCAACTGAGTTACCCGTCCAGGGTCTCATCTTTAGTTTCCAAAAGTAGACACAGGATGTGATACTTCCTACACACAGTCATGTACAGCTTAACAATTTCTGAGAAATACGTTTTAGGTGATTTCATCCTGGTGCAAACATCAGAGTACACTTAGGCACACGTAGACGGTATAGCCCACTACACACTTAGCCTGTATGAGATAGCCTGTTGCTCCCGGGCTACAAGCCTTTGCAGCATATTATCATACAAAACAACTTGTGATTAAAACAAGCCCCAGAGAAGGAGGCACTCAAGGCACGCGATAAACACGAGATGCGTGTCATTGCCACAGGTGTGACATGGCACACTATTTTACAGTGAACATGAAGTAGAAGGCGTACAACTGTAAAATAATGATAAAAAGTATGACATAGTAAATACGTACGCCAGTAACACAGTCATTTATTATCACTCTCGACGGTCACATTATTGTGTGTGCTGTACTTTTTTGTATCACTGGCCGCCCAGGGTTTTCCACCAGCATCATCACAAGCATGCCGGTGACGTGCTGCTCTACAAGTTTATGACGGCCACACTGTCACTGGGCTGTAGGAATTTTTCAGCTTCATTATAGTATTAATGGGACCACTGTTGTAAATGAGGCCCATAGTTGACTGGGACGTCATTATTTGGATGGGAAAGAGACTACTTTGTAGGCCGTCAGGATTGAACATTGTATCAGATAGGATACCTTGGACTGTTAGCAACAGAAAGCCCTCAAGTCAAATTAGCGTAATAGAGAAAAAATTACCGTCTCATATACAAGAAATCCAGAGGGAGGTAGAACTCAGGGTTGTTTAGTTCAGCTTCATTCCGTGATACATGTCTGTCTTCAAGTAGGATGGTCTTTCCATCTTCCCACTTGGCTACCAGTGGCTCACATTTGTCCGTAAGCAGACAGTTCCTCTCATGGTCCCCAGGTGGCTACTGGGGTTCCAGGTGTCACTTCTTCACTTCAGTAATAGCTTCGAGTCCTTTTCCAGAGGCCTCTAAGTCCCTGACACCTCAACGGCTGGCCAAGTCAGAGGCTCGTCCTAACCCTATCGCTGATGAAAGCTAATCAGACCACCAACCTCACCTGATTGGGATTTACCAATGAGTCAAGTTGGAGGAAGGACAGAAACCTAAACAAAATCGAGGCTCTCTGAGTCAGGACGGAGTGTGAAATTGATTCGGGATGGGCATCTAACTGCATCTACAGCAAGCGTGAAAGTCATTTCTTGTGACCCCATCCCATCCTGAATCTATCAGTGTAGCAATTTCAAAAATTAGTCACTGCTATTAAGTGTGAACATACTGGGTTTTATCCATTCTCAGATGCTTGAGTCAAGTTCTTTTGATGGTTTTAAGACCATGAGTCCTTAGGAGCAAGCAATTGTCCATTCCTCTTGCTCAAAGCACTCACGGCGCTGTGATTGCGGTCGGCAGGCCGCTCCCCTCTCTCATCTGGGCCTCTCCCAGCCTTTCCTCCTTTCTTCACCTTGCAAGACAAGTGGCCATTACTGTAACAACATAATTGTTCCTCCGACTCTACTGCTGAAATAAGCAGAAATGAAAAGGAAATAGCTTCAAATTGTGCTCTCCTCTGCCTGGTAATTTCCCAAGATGCCTCAGCTATAGACAGCCTACACGGACAACCTACGTGAGCTTGAATTAAAAAAACAACAACCCCGACCGGATTGTTGTCCTTTCTTCCCACTTAACTCCCAAGGATGGAGGGAGATAAGAAAAGTGAGTAACGTGAAAAAGCATTTATCTTAGTCACCGGGCCCTGGCAGCCTGCCGGGCAAATTCTGCCTACGGATGTGCTGCTTGCCTGGACAGTTTCTTAAAAGTTAGAATTAGCCACGGACATTCAAAAACCAAGGGATTTCACATCCAAATCCAGGTTGTAAGTTTGGAAGACTTGCTCCTGGGCCTGCTTTCCCTGAAGACACCCAGTGCCTGGAGCTGCCCCTGGGGATTCGGCCCGCGTTCTCCACTTTGCCGCAGTCCCCACCACGCCCTAGTGCCTCCCTGCCTGCTTTAGGCATTACATCAGCTGCCTACTCCCTCTAGGCACTGAGATGCTGCTGCTCGTGCAACTGTTATGCACACTGGGGGTAAGGGGACTGATTATTCCACAGTTGGTTCAACGACAGTATTTACAGCCCTGCTCACACCTGTAATTCTCTACCTGTGTGTGTGATTTTTAGAAGGGTGTTTGCCCGATAATGTCTGCTCTGCTGGCTGACCTTGAAGATTCACCCCCTTCCCTGACTGGTCACTAGAATAAGGAAGGAAGCCTGCTAAAGGAGAGGTGAAATTGGTAGGCAATGCCATGCCCTCCAGAATGCTGCTGCTGAGTGGTCCTTGAGGCCCCAGCAGGGCTGGGGTAGAATCTGGCGTGGGGTGCGGGACCAGACTGTGCCCAGACACGCATTTGCTGAGGCTCCCACTGTCTCTTGGCACAAACCGAAGAGCAGGCTCTCTGTAGAACCTTGCTGAGCTCCTGTGGTCTGTGTGGTCAAGCCCCAGCTTGACCTCTCTCTGCTCTGCTTCACCTGCCTACGTGTTTGTGAGAAGACTAAAGCCACAGTTCTCATAGAAACAACCAATCATTGCCTAGAGACTTGAATGTCACAAATGGAAATTTCAGTGTTCTCTGAATAGTGACATTGGGAGATAGAACTTGCATCTTCAAGAGATTCTGTGTGATTTTGATAGGTGAAGTATTAGAGAGAGTGAGAGAGAGAGAGGTGAAGTGAGACCTCTTTGTCATACCGAAGACACCAGTAAATGCCTGTGTCCAACCCTGATGGAGCAAGGAAGGGTAAGGGGATCCTGCCACCCCTTCTAACTCCTGCCTCTTGGCCCAGAGGAGAGTCTGGGCTTTGTGTTTGATTTATTCCTTCTCCTCTGGACCATGTGGGCTCACCCTCCTTACGTGGGTTCACCAAAAGCAAAATATGCCATCCTATGTTAGCGTGAATGGGAGTCACACCCAGGAATTCCAAACAGATTATCTTGCTTAGTATTTCAGAGCAACCCTTAAGACAGACATTATGTACCTTATGCAGATTAGTATATTCAGTTATGTAATTTAAGAAAAAGATCAGGGCACTTGTTATACCAATGGAGAAAACAGGAATAAAACCCATTCTTTTAATTCCAAGGCAGGTTCTACTTTACTGTACCACGCTGTCTCCTACTAATACCTCTGAACCAAACAGATAATTACCTTCCTGAGGACTGTCTAGGAAGCAAGTGGATTTAGAGCAGTTCTTTTTATTTTATTTTTTTTAAGATTGTATTTATTTTTAGAGACTAAGGAGAGGAAGAGAGGGAGAAAGGGAAGGAGAGTAACATCAGATGGTTGCCTCCTGCACTCCCCCTACTGGGGACCTGCTCCTGAAACCTAGCTAGGTGCCCTGATCTGGAACCCAACCAGTGACCTTTCAGTTCACAGGCCCGCACTCAATCCACTGAGTCACACCAGCCAGGGCTAGGGTGCTTCTTAATGTTCTCTCCTGCCTATGAGCCTTAAGTGACACCAGCACCTGGGTCCCTTGTGTGTTCATTCAAGGGTGTCCGTAAAGGTCCCTGAGCCTCAAAGTACGTTGTCACCTGATTTCTTAACACACCTAAATTCTACCATTCAAGGTTTATTCTTTGGGCTGATCATTGTACCCTCAGAAATATGCCTTTAAAATGTAAATATTTCTCAATAGCAGGCATATTAGGACATTTAAGTCTTTATACCTTGGTATTAAATACCAGGTATTAGAAACTAACCTGAGTAGAACTCTTATAGTATATAATGTCTAATGGTAGGCCTAAACTTATTACTCATTTTCTGCGTTTTGAAGGATACGAGGAAAGGCATACCATGTATC
This sequence comes from Mormoops blainvillei, assembly GCA_004026545.1. Lineage (NCBI taxonomy): Eukaryota > Metazoa > Chordata > Mammalia > Chiroptera > Mormoopidae > Mormoops > Mormoops blainvillei. Next base: position 25,951 of record PVJD01014766.1, read on the forward strand.
AAATATTTTTACTGCCCAGGCATCTAAAATTCTACCCTTACTGAACTTTTTTCTTTTTTAATTAATGAAATTTGAGTTAAGAATTGCCCTACTTTTGGGCTCATTTGATTAAAATGCATATATTTCTTCATGCAAGTTTGAAGAGGTCAGGTCAATCGCGTTTGGTTCCTGTACACGATTTAGAAGCAATTTCTTCCCAACTCGGTTACCGTGGGGCGTGAGAACATAAAAGCAGAAGCTTTTTGCCTTCCTGGTTTCTCTCGGGGGGTTTCATAAGAACCCCTGGGGTTGGGCTGATCTCGTGGGGTGCAGGGATCTGAATGGAAAAGGAGGGGCTTTCCACGCAAGGGGCAGCGTAAAGCCCCTGGATTTAGGAGGACTCAGAAAGGAGGGCGTTACTGGGCTTAGGAAAGACCCTTCTCAGTCATTTCTGGCGATTCCGGAAGGAGGCGATTCCGTTAGAAAACTTCCAATGCACAATCGGCAAGTGCAGTTCTCAAAGTAGCCATCAGGGGGCACCTTCGGCCAAGTTACTGAACGAGGATCAGAATTTTGCAGCTGTGAGGATATTAGAGGTTCTCTGACCCAGCCCCTAGATTTTACAGGCAAAGAATTTCAGCCAGAGTGAGACTACCTTGCCCGAGGCCATACATCCAGTCCGTGGCAGAATTGAGGTTCCTGTGGTCTCCTGACAAGGAATCCAGTCATCTATCATAGTAATCTGAAAGGAGTACTCCTTACCCAAAGTAAAACACAATAAAGAAAAGACAGAGGAGCTGCCATCTGAGTTTGAATTCAAAGTCTTGCAGGCTAACCCTTGAGCCTTGAGCAGAGTTTTGGTCAAATGTTAGGCAGTCACATTTACTGAGGGCTTGTTTGCTCTAAAAAAAGAGCAGGATACGGCGGGTGGGGGCGGGGGGCGGCTAATGAAGAATTCACAGGCTGATCTTGGAAAAGCAAGAATACAGTGGGCAGGTAAAATCATGAGAGCTTCCGGAAGGACATGAACTTTGAACTAGGGATAGAACACTTCAAGGGGAGAAGAAAAGGTGACCCAGACAGAAGACATATAGCATTTGCCCAGGTGAAACAGCTGGAACAAGCCCACCATGGCAGCAGGGCTGGGCCTATGCAACTAGTATGTAAGGCCAGTCTCCCTCTTCCCGAGGCCTCTGTCTTTCCTTAGCTGATCCTCCTGGGACCCCTCCCTCCACCCCTCTCCTCACCTCACTAAGCTGTCACTGGCAGAAAATGTTCTCCAGCCAGACTTAAACATTATGGTGTCAATCTAAGTGCTGGTCTCTTTCCTAGGAGAGCAGGTGCTTTGGACTCTGTTATTTGGATAAAAAGGTGTTGTTCACCTTGAGCGATAGTATAGAAGAAGAAATGGGGAGAGCAAGGCGTTGTCAAGATCATTTGTTTGGAGCAGAGGGTCTCTCTTTCTGAGAATGTCAGTGGGAAAGGAAATGAGTGAGTCCTGCAGGTGAGCCTTGAAGGCAGAAAGGGGAGTTAAGATTTGAAACTGCAGAAGTTTTGCATGTATTTACCACTGCCTAAGACAGTAGGCATGCAATGTATGTTAGCTGAATTGATAACATTCTTAATGGACTCTGACAAGTTTCCTCTAGAGAGGGTGCAACATGGTGAAAATGGTCTTTAGAAAAACCATTATTTAAGAAAAAGAAGATCAAAACTATGAACAGTAAAATGACAACAAACAACTATCACCAACTGAATGTACAAAAAAAAAAAAAGCAAACAAC